>JASSUY010008080.1:1792-26724 GCA_032466535.1 Forpus xanthops | reverse complement strand
AAAAAAAAAAAAAAAAAAAAAAAAAAAAAAAAAAAAAAAAAAAAAAAAAAAAAAAAAAAAAAAAAACAAAAAAAACACAACAAAAACAAATACCAACCAACCAACTGAAAAGAATAAAATATCCACAAACTGATCCCAAACCTTCCTTCCAGTTAATTGTTCACTTTCAAATAAAGGGCAGCAGCATTACATGAATTAGATATTTATTCTGTGTTAAATATGAACAGATGGAGTATAATTTAGATTCCTAGTTGGAGGCAGCAGTATTTGAAAACTCCTCAGTTTATTTAAAAAGAAATCTATCAAACTTACCAGGTGTGATTAAAGTATCATATTTAGGTATTTTGCTTTTTGCTCCTTGCTCATCTTCACTTTCTACTAAAACAAAAGTAAGAAATAACTGACATTTTAATTTGAAGCAATGCTATCATTATATTTCCTAAAAATGTGCCCAATATAAACACAGGTTTGTCTATATTCAAATAATACTAATTGTTGGAAATCATTCTCTCCTGGAAACCATACAGAGGATGGAACTAGATGATCTTAAGGTCCTTTCCAACTCTACCTATTCTATGATTCTATGATTCAGTACGTAATTCACACTTCCAGGAACCACAGAATTCTACCCTGGGACACTGGTAGTTATTTGCCTATATAGCAGTATATTGCACATGCATATATAATTTTAAAACATGCCGAATTTTAAAACTGCTATCCTGACCCTGGCCTCCTTGCAAAGTACATCATTCTGACACAAATAGAGACAAGGCACACAACAGTGAATAGAAGTATTTTACAGTATTATGGTTAAAATGGTTTCTGCCACTGAGTGTCTGCTGTTCTGAATACTCAGTAAATTGCCTGAAGAGAATCAGCTGAGCATGATAGTTTACAGCCCAACAGATTAAACTGAATAAGACTGTTTTCTGTTTTTCTTCAAATTTCACAATGTAATTTACACATGGAGATAATTCTTGGTCCTAATGCATGGACAATGGTTGCTCAGGCAGGATTTCCCCTTAGTGAAGCCATGCTGGCTGCCACCAAGCACCTTGTTTTTCATGTGCCTTAGCATGCCTTTCAGGAGAATCTGCTCCAAGATTTTGCCTAGCACAGAGGTGAGGGTGACAGGTCTGTAGTTCCCTGGGTCATCCATTTTCCCCTTCTTGAAAATGGGGGCTATATTTCCCTATTTCCAGTCATTGGGAACTTCACCTGACTGCCATGATTTTTCAAATATGATGGACAGTGGCTTAGCAACTTCATTTACCAGCTCCTTCGAGACCCAAAGATGGATTTCATCCAGTCATAGACGTGTGCACATTCAGGTTCCTAAGATGGTCTCGAACCAGATGCTCTCCTACAGTGGGCCTAGGGTCTTCATTCTCACAGTACCTGTGTATGCTTTCCAAAATATGGGTGGTGTGGTCAGAGCGTTTGTCAGTGAAGACTGAGGTAAAGAAGTCATTGAGAACCTCAGCCTTCTTCAAATCCAGGGTAGCCAGGTCTCCCGATAGCTTCTGAAGAGGGCCCACATTGTCCCTAGCCTGTCTTTTCTTCGCTATGTATCTATAGAATCCTTTCCTGTTATCTTTAACATCCCTAGCCAAGTTTAGTTCTAACTGGGCCTTAGCTTCCTAAACTGGTCCCTAGTTTCTCGCACAACATCTCTGTATTCTTCCCAGGCCACCTTTGCTTTCACCTTTTATAAGCCTCTTTTTTCCTTCAAATTTGCCTGAGCAGCTCCTTGTCCATCCAAGGAGGTCTTCTGGCCCTCCTGCTGCACTTCTTTCTAGTAGGGATGTAGTGCTCCTGAACTTGCAGCAGGTGATCCTTGAATATCAACCAACAGCCTTGGGTCCCCCTGCCCTCTAGGGCTATATCCCATGGAACCTTACTAAGCAGGATCCTGAAGAGGCCAGAGTCTGCTCTCTTGAAGTCCATGACAGTGAGTTTGCTACACACTCTTCTCACTCATAAAACACTGCTGCACCATCTGGATCCCCTCATTAAGCAGCCCTTTAAATATTATGAAGAAATTCTGCCTCAGAGCTTGAGTAGAATGAATGTTTTTGTAGAGAAAGAATCATCACATCTGTGCATTTACTTGGCACTTTGCCAGGAAAGTATGAAAACTATGTTGTCCTTAATTTAAATAAGGAGCTTTTTAATCCTTCTTACATTTTAAGCATCATATGAAAACAGTTTTGGTTTGCATCCTGTGTTGCAGTCATTGAAATGCTGATGCACTTCAACTCATATGGCACTGAGAACAATAACGATGACAATATTAGCAGCAATAGAAAAAAAAGTAGCAATAAAAAAAAAAGCAGCAGTACTTACAATTGAAAAGGTCATTTGCCTGTTCATAGGTTTCTGGGAACCCATCTAAAACATATCCATGATTCCTACAAGGCATTGTTTTGAGCTTGTCCTTCATAAGTTTAGTAACATACTCATCATCTAGTTGACCTAAGACACAAAGTATGTTAATAGGTACTTAGTTTATAGCAAAGAGATATCTGAAATTATTTTAAACCTATAGAATGTAAAAGCATAGCTATGAAATAAAATTATATATGCATTTACAATGTTATAAATATTAGAACTTTTAGGATATTAAACATGAAAATAGCATTTTTGGTTTTGTTGTGGGGTTTTTTCTTCTTTGTCAATTTGTTTTTAAAATAATACCATCAGATTTTAATGGAAGCAGCAAAGAAATATTTACAGGAAAAAAATGAGACAAAAAATATTTCTGTTTCAATTAACAGTAAGACTTAAAGATAGTCCTGCAAAACGAGCATGAAATAGCTTTTACAAGTTTCATTTTCAGATGAATACACTGAGATATGAAGTGGTCAGTTAACTTGCCTTACACTGTTGCACAAATATGTGTGAGTAAAAAGTTTGTTTTTTTCTCTCTGATTTTTTTCTCATTTTGCCACCATTGACTCATTTTCTACTTCGTTTTCCTTTGGCTTTTAAAAGTGCTAAATATTTATAAACCCTTGTGATCACAACAGTATGTTACTATTTTAAAAGGCATTATTACTTTTAACAACAAATCAAGACATGCAGAACTGATGCTGCCATAGATCTCATAACTGAAGCTTCTGGCTGTGTTACAAATTCATTGCTTTAGAGCTACACAAGATCCAAATGAGGTAAACCTTTAGTGATAGACTGCATTTTTAAGGGGGATCACTTTATAACACATGGAAACCATTAAGCACTAAGTCCAAACCTACAAGACTTTATTCATATGAGTCGGGGAACTACAGACCTGTCAGCCTCAGCTCTGTGCCTGGCAAAATCTTGGAGCAGATTCTCCTGGAAGGCATGCTAAGGCACATGAAAAAAAAGGTGCTTAGTGACAGCCAGCATGGCTTCACTAAGGGGAAATCCTGCCTGACCAATCTGATGGCCTTCTATAATGGCGCTATGGCACTGATGGACGGGGGTAGAGCAGTTGATGTCATCTACCTGGACTTGTGCAAAGCATTTGACACTGTCTCACATGACATCCTTGTCTCTAAGTTGGAGAGACATCAATTTGATAGGTGGACCACTCAGTGGATAAAGAACTGGCTGGATGGCTGCACACAAAAAGTTGTGCTCAATGGCTCAATGTCCAGTGGTGTCCCTCAGGTATTGGCGCTGGAACCGGTCTTTTTCAACATCTTTGTTGGTGACATGGACAGTGGGATTGAGTGTGCCCTCAGCAAGTTTGCTGATGACACCAAGCTGTGTGATTCAGTTGATGTGTTGAAGGGAAGGAATGCCATCCAGAGGGACCTTGACATGCTTGTAAGGTGGCTTGATGCCAACCGGATGAAGTTCAACCATGACAAGTGCAAGGTCCTACAACTGGGTCGGAGCAATCCCAGGCACAGCTACAGGTTGGGAGGAGAGAAGGTTCAGAGCAGCCCTGCGGAGAAGGACTTGGGGCTGTTGGTTGATGAGAGAATGAACATGAGCTGGCAGTGTGC
This sequence comes from Forpus xanthops, assembly GCA_032466535.1. Taxonomy (NCBI): domain Eukaryota; kingdom Metazoa; phylum Chordata; class Aves; order Psittaciformes; family Psittacidae; genus Forpus; species Forpus xanthops. The sequence goes on along the minus strand of JASSUY010008080.1, from coordinate 22,729 downwards.
GCTTGCAGCCCAGAAAGCCAACTGTATCCTGGGCTGCATCAAAAGGAATGTGACCAGCAGATCAAAGGAGGTGATCCTGCCCCTCTACTCTGTTCTGTGAGACCTCACTTGGAGCATTGTGTACAGTTCTGGTATCCTCAACATAAAAAGGACATGGAACTCTTGGAACAAGTGCAGAGGAGGGCCACGAGGATGATGAGGGAACTGGAGCACCTCCCCTATGAAGATAGGCTGAGAGAGTTGGGGCTGTTCAGCCTGGAGAAGAGAAGAGAAGGCTGTGTGGAGACCTCCTAGCAGCGTTCCAGTATCTGAAGGGGGCCTATAGGGATGCTGGGGAGGGACTCTTCATGAGGACTGTAGTGAGAGGACAAGGGGTAACAGATTCAAACTTAAACAGGGAAAGCTTAGATTGGATGTGAGGAAGAAATTCTTTACTGTGAGGGTGGTGAGGCACTGAAATGGATTGCCCAGGGAAATTGTGAATGCTCCATCGCTGGCGGTGTTCAAGGCCGGGTTGGACATAGCCTTGGGTGACATGGTATAAGCGGGAGGTGTCCCTGCCCCTGGCAGGGGATTGGAACTAGATGATCTTAATGTCCTTTCCAACCCTAAGTATTCTATGATTCTATGGCATGACTACTCCTGAAATGCAGTGGAGGAGTGAGAACAGTAGATTTATCGTTTGCGTACTTTATATGTTCAGTAGTGGGTCGTTACCAATGGCTTTTTGCTGCTCTAGTGGCCTTTTCAATATGTAAGTGTTGAGTATTGGTGAGCTGGCATTTCTTACTTTAACTGGCATATGAATAGCTATTTCTCTCTAGCAGTTCCAGAAGGTTGTTATGGGCCTGAACTGAGTAAAATAGGTACAGGTATTTCAGTAGATGCAGAAATTACTAGCACCATCTATTGGTAAAAAAATATAGAAATTTTAAATAATTTTCACAAAATATGCATGTACGCAAATTAGAGACTGATTGAATAAATGAGTGCTCTTGTTTTAATTATTTTAAATGCCATTAAAATATATGTAAATATATCTTTTTATAACCAGACATTTCATCTAGGGTTTGCATCTTATTGAAAGCACTTGTGATTTTAAAAGCTTTCACTGTTTTGTAGAAAGTCCTCATGAGTCTCTAAAAACATCATTCTTTCTTGGAAAAGGCTAACTAACCTGGGAAACTAGTGGAATCCTGGCTGCAATGCAGGTTTTAAAAAGTAATTGAATCTCAGTGTTAGTCTACAGAGAGAATATTATCCCTAACTAATATTTGTTTTTTATTATCCAAATGCTTTCATTTTCTGCAACAAAGGCAACAGGCACCAAGAATGAAAGGAGTTCTGTACCTGTAGTAACTGAAGAAAGCATTCCTGAGGAATAGCTGGCTTTGAGTTAGAAAGCATTGTCACAATATAGTCATCTAGCCCATACATGAATGAGCTCATGTTCTTATTGTGCTGACACATTGACTCGGCTACTGCAGTAATAAAATTGAGTGAAGGACTTGACAGGCTTGACAGGTAAGACACATGTTGATCTGCTCTTGATATGATGATATATTGACTCCTGTGTGATCTTTGAAAAAGACAGAGACACAAAGTACAGCATGTTTCAAATGCGGTTTCTAGAGGCTAAGGCAGACTTTTGGAAAAATATTTATAGGTCTCTAATACTGTTGTAGGTCAGAGCATTTCTTCAAGTAGTGTCACTCTGGTTCATGAGCTCAGAATCTCTTACTTTTAAATCAAGTTTTACTACTATATGAATATAGAATTGTGAAAAATGAACGAAAAATTACCATGAATATGGTGGAATATCCACAGCTAGATCTTATTTTATTTTTATATTCAGGTTTTATACAACAGTACAGGCAGGTTATACACAAGGTAATGTGTAGTGGTAACATTGTGAGGGATTTGATGGCAGTGACTTTTTTTGTTTCTGATGTATGGTATATCACAGCATGAGCTGTTCTGCATTTTTCTGTCTTGGCTAGTCTTAAATTCACCTTGGTAAAGTCACTTTCAGAAATCTATTCTTCCCTTGTGGGATTGCCAAAATAACTGGTAAGGCCCCAAGCTGAGGCTAAAGATAATATTTGAATTGTTTCTATGAAGCATTTAATTATGTCTGAAATTCTGATTGAAGGTCAGGGTGCGTGGGAGCATAGAAGTACTCAGTTTAAGCTTTTAGTACATTACCAGTTACAGGAACCACCAGGGAAGCAGAGGCAAGAAGATATTCTAATTCCAAGTATAACAATGAGTAGGATGCATTAATTTCTTCAGCTTGAGCCTAACGTACCACAGCAGTTCATCCCTTTCCTCAAGAAAAGAATTCTAAAGTCTAATTTAGGCAGTGTTAGGTGGAAAGTTTCAGAAGATTTTTACGAGGGGTGCATTCTGTCGTGGGAGATATACAAGGGCACTTAAAGGACATGCTAAGTAAAGGCAGAAAGGAATCTCTGGGCACTCTCTTGGTTCCTGTGTCCTTCTGAGGAGTTGAAAGTTCTGTACTAGTTTCCTCTGCTGCTGCATAGAGTACAACTTTTGGGCACCTGGTCATCAGCAGTCTCTGCCTTCACATCCACACTCACTGCCTCACACATGCTAGATGCTTCTTTGGCAATGTAATAATCATTGGAATAAAGTAGCTTAAAAACAGTCCCAAAAACAAAGAGGTTACTTTCATCCTATCACTATTTATAGGGTGGAATGGGTTGTAGGGTGACCCTGAAAATAGCTATGGCAGATCAGGTGAAGAGGAACAAGGTCACAAAGGAAAGATAAGCTTTTGGCTTTTCCATTGAAGTCTATGCTTTGTAGAGTCACATGATTATTAATTTTACAAGCAGAAGCCCAGGAGGGCTGTAACAGGGCTAAAAGTGTTTCCAACATCTAAGAAAAATAATGGTTAAACTATGCTCTGTTTTTTTTGCTTTTATCACACATGTTCTGTGTTGTCTTAGAGAAAACACCCTCAAATGGGCTTATTTGTTGACAAAATTGCATCTATCCTCTTCACCTCAGAAGAATGTGCTCCAGATTCAATAATGTATTTTACCTGCTGAATGAGGGTTGGTCTCTGCTAAGGTGAAAGTAATCACAATGTACACAGCAAAACATGCAAGAATTCCCAAGCTAGCTCTGATAGAATTAGTACTAGGGTAAAGAGAGCCTCATAAGAAAAGTTTAGTCCTTATTATTAGTCTAGCATTGCTGATTAGGTTGTGTGGATACTGTGTTAGTATAGCTAGCACACTTATTAATGCGTAACTTTACATTGTACATATCCCATATGACAACCAAACTCTGCCATATGCCACAGCCTTAACAGGGAAGAGCAACACCAAGTCCACCTGGTAGAATTTGAGCCAGTGCTTTGGAAGAAGGAAAAAATTAGCAGTTTCTATGAGAATTTTAGCTGGTACTGGCATCAAAAGTCCTGTGTCAAAGCACTTAATGCTATATAAGTAATATACCAGTTTCCTCTCTGGGTCAGCTGTCATGTGTTTTCCCCTAAGTTTAGGAAAGGAAACCTGAATATGATAAACTCTAACATATGATAGTTTATATTCATTATGGAAATATTTGCATCATTTTCCCTTGCAGAAAGCACTTTTTTTTTTCATTTTTTATCACTAAGCTGTCTTCAGACATGAAAAAAGCTGTAGCTAGAGGGGGTCCTCTTCAGAAGACATTTCAAAAATCCTGAAACAAAAATATGCTATTGAAAATAACGAGCTTTTGAGACAGTATCTCAGTGAACCTTATGGGGAAATTTTTTTGCAACATTGAAATCACATGAGAACATTGTTTTCCCTCCTGAGAATCAGTATCTTCTTGCTTATTGCTTGATAAGACTCAGTAGTTGGTTACAGTCCTCACTGATCTCTCTTACTGGATCATCTTCCCCACCCCCCAAAAAAAAAAAACTGTACAGCTGCATCATTTGCTAAAGAATTGTCAACCAAATAAGTGAGCTTGAAAAGCTCTTTGCTCCCTCTCAAGTCTTCTTGCTGTGCATAAGCACTGTCACTGCCCTGCTCGACCTTCTGTGTTGCAGGCAAAAGAGGCTTTGTCAAAAATCTTTTCAATCCAAACTAGCTGTTTCCTATTGCTGCTGGGAGATTAAACTTTGTTTTCTTGAAATAAATGGTATAGATAATTGAAATTTTGACTTTTGGACAGTCAGCAGTTTAAGTAACAATACGTAAAAGAAGTTGAGTCTTCTTAATCAGCTATATGCATCTCAAAATCCAACTGTAGACAAAAAACGAAATGTTCCATGTGACAAGTCTCACACAGAAGTGCTTTAACCCAGTTTGGGTGAAACTAAAAGTTTAGGCTTAAGATAGGAATTAATCTCAATTTAAGTCATAAATACAAAATCACTTATACAGGATTGTATAGATTGTATACAAAGCAACCTTCCAAACACCATTTGGCTACCTAAAACTGTCATCTCCCAGCTTTGATCTGTCATAAAAGCATTCTTTAGTTTATTCTAATATGGAAAAGACAAAAACAATCTAGTTTTTGCAAAACAAGAAATTAGTACTGCACCTAATTCCACTTTTTTCCCCTTGTTGAAAATCAGTGCAATAACTAGACTTTGCCTTCTTGGTATAACAGAAAACTGAAATTGAACCATTTCATGGTTGCAAATAATTTCAGAATCATTTTACTAAATCACTAGAGAGGATAGAATCATCTCAGTCTTGCACAGTAAGAGTAATGCAGTATATATACTAAGTTAATGAGATAAGCTCTGAGAGTAATGCTTTTCAGTGGGGATTCTAATATGGTTGAGGATACTCTTTCATTCATGGTCCTATTTTCAAGCTCTTATCTATTTGCAGAGTATTGCCTTATGAGGTGAAATTCATCAGGCTGACCCTGCATCAGAAAGGTAGACTATTTTCTGTAAGGAAAGCTTGGCAATATACTCTTTTATTGTTTGTAAGAATACAGTTATTTCCTCATGGTGTTCACATATTTCAGTCTTTTCCTCCTTACGTGCATGTTCATGCTCTTTCTCTCCTCCCCTCCCCCACCTTTGTTGTTAGCTCAGAAATTGCTTTGTTTTTCACAGAACAGAAAACACACTATTTTCCCAGAGCACAGGTTGTGCTTGGCTATGCTATGTACAAGAGAAAAAGAAAATGAGAAATAAAGGACATGAAGTACATTATTTTTCAGACTGATATAAGAGGCTGATCCTGTAGTGACTCTGCATGCAGAATATTCATTAAAAGAAAAGCAATACAGAATGCCCATACTGTTGGCCACCCTGTTGGAATAAATATAGCTGGCATATAAACCTGAATGGACTGTTGATCTGGCTGTCATTTCTAGATGATCTTGATCTTAAATCTGCTCCCTTCTGTGGCCACTGCTGTGCCTGACATTTTCTGTAATGACACTAGGTAAAGATCTATTGTTTCTCCAGAGCAAGTAGGCTTCATCGACAGCGAGGAATAGCTCCACTGGAGGTGACTTTCAAGTACAGGATACACACTAGTTTAATAGACTGGGATATAACTAAACTTGTTTTGCACACAAAATCCCCGCCAAACTGGCAGGGATGGAAAAAGGGCATTTCCCTCATAGCCTTTTACCTTCCTTCTAGTCTCTGAGGTGGTTGATATGATGGCCCAACTGCCCTGCTATGGGAGTCTACCCTACCTAGAAGCTGCCATGTTTCTACAGCACTTCCTAGAAGGATCACTGGAAAAATATGAGTGCTCAGAGAAGAACTGTTAAGGAAGATATCATAAAAAGTCTTGGAAATACCTTGCAGAGTGAGTGTTTTGGACCACCCCCTGGTAAAAACAATGCTCTGGGAGAAGTTTTAATAACAATTCAATTTTACTGGAATAAAACCAAGGGTCATAAACAGATCTTAAATCTACTGGAAAAGGGCAGAGCAAGGTACAAGTACTTGGATAGCAATTGTAGATTCTCCATTTCTCAATGTCTTCAAAACAAGAAGAAGAGGTGTTTTTTAACCAAAAGTAAGCTAGGTAGAGACTGGCTGAGATCCCTGCCTGTATGTATATTCTCATTCTGTAAATCTCTATCTGCAGCCATGTGTGTGCAGTCTTGAAATACCAAATTGCAGCTCCTTGGGACATAAGTGTACCCCATTTTTGCTCACCCCACAGTTCACTGTGGGTGGTAGATGCAGTCTCAATAGGCCAGATGAGGTGATACAAGTGGCAGTCCTAAAAGGGTTTCACTGATTATTCAGTCATATCACCAGCTAAGCAGATAGGAAAAATGCCAGTAGTTAAAAGTAAAAACTGAATAGTTAGAAGAAAATTTGAGAACAATTGAAAAAAAAAAAGAAAAGATAAAGCATATTTAACAATTATGTTTCTCATTAGCTACCACAATATTTCAGTCAGTTTTGCTTCTCTCAACTTTGGTCCATGTTGCCCTGGGGAGTTTCTTTTGTTCTTTTTTTTAACATAGTTTCTCTCTTCCTGTGCTCACTCTCCAGCAGGACTGCGAGAAGGCCTTTTTCCTTTGCTTAGTTTGGAATGTTAATTTTACTTTTTTTTTTTTTTTTTTTTACTTTACCCTCCAGGAAAACTTTTTCCTTATTTTTTCACTTAGAAATCTTGCCCATATCTGACACCAATTATCATAGCTTTTCTCTCTCCTATTAACCTCTGCCGAGGGATTTGAGGTATCATATGTAGACAGAAATATTACACTCTGCAGTTTTGGGAAGTTGAATTTTCCTTAACCCTTCTCCAGTTTTCCCTGATTTTCATTCCCATTACAATTCTTATTGTGTTCTTTTTACCTCAGGTTAACTACTCTTGTTTATACCATTTTTCAAAACTGTGACAAGAATGTATGCTTCCTGTGTGCTAAGAATCAGTTATCGTACAAGCTTGTTAATGCCAGAACGGCCACTTGTCTTGCAGCACTGTAAATAACTACATAGAAAAAAGAAAAAAAACAGAAATAAATATCTAAGAATAAGTTGTTATCTGTCCAAAGTATCTTCCCGTTTGTCACAGGTACTAGCAATTTGATTGGACTTTATCATGTATTTATTTTATGGAAAGACAAGTCAAATGATCAGACAGCTTTTAACTGTTAACAGTTAAGATTAGCCTGTGTTGCATAAAGGTGCAGTTACCTGGTGAGACAACACAGCTACACTTCACATTCTGCCCATACCACAGTGGCATGGCCAAACCACATGCACATGCTATTAGCCAGCTACTTTCTTTGTGAAATTACTTAATTCTTTTACCTCTCCCTTCTTCCAACTTTCCATGGGTTTCTTTGAAACACTCCTCCCAATGGAAAATTTAGCATTAGCATTAGAAGTTCCTTAGATTTGTTTGATAAGCTAAATCCTAGCGCATCTTGCTGAACTATGCAGGTTTTTTATTGCTGGGAGGGGTGGTGGTGTAAAAAATTTATTTTTTAATTTGAGGATTTTGTAGTCTCTAATACATTGATTTTGGACCACAAACATTCTAATCTCTTTGTAAATATCTTTCCTTGATTGATAGCAGTGTGTCTCAAGAAACACTGAGAGCTGTAGTCTCTTATTTAAGAGTTTTGCACCCGTGTCTTCTCAAATGTCATTTCTGAAAGCATCTATCAGAAGACACTGCCATTGAACAAATAAAGGATCTGCATGATAGCAGTTCAGACACACACAGACTCTGCTTCAATGACAGGTCCTGCTGTTGGTTGCTTGATATAATAGAAGAGTTCAGATCTGTCAATAAATGCAGAGGGAAGGACACAGGACAGTATCTGAAATGGCACTGCACATGCACAGTGGAGACAGGAGAGCTGTCTGTGTGGAGTAAGTGCAGATTGCAGCGGAGATAGAGCTCCTTGGGAAATGATAACATTTGTTGAAAGGGCAAGAGAGACATTCGCTCACAGATCTTGCACATCCTTAGATGTGCATCAGTGCAGTTCATGAATTATAACAATTGTGTGCTTGTTTTCAAGCAAAGCTCCGTGATTTTTTTCACAGGCTTTGTAAAGCTTTTTACAGTATTTCTTCCAGTTGTGTCTGGGTTTTTTTTTTTTTGTTTGTTTTTTTGTTTGTTTTATATAATGAAATTTTCTTGTTAAAGTAACTTTAAAGGGAAAAAATAATTTTCTGCTTCAGTATTGCTCTTGGTTTTATCCAGTAGCCTTTGCCTAATAGAATAACTAGAAAAAAAGTAATAGGGGGAAGGAGTGGGCTTTCCTTACAAAACAACTAAGAGAATAAGTCAGTTTGGGAGGTTTTCAACGACACAGTGAGGCATAAATAATTCTCCCATGCCTTGTTCCCACAGTAATGAAAGGAAGTTAAGTCCTTACACCTATAGGATCTGTCTTTATTTTCATGGAAATCTGAGATCCAAAATCATAAAGTCAGTGTTAATTTTTACGGCATTTAGAAGCATTTTAAGCACACAACAATGAAAATATAGGGAGATACTGTCATATCCTAAAACAGTACATAGGCTGGATATTCTCATGATGTGACAGTGAAAGCTAGCAAGGCAGAGATAATGGCACGAGGAAATACCACAATCCAAAATGTCAACATATTTAACTTAGTTTGGGCATATGATCCTCTGCACTAGGTCCTGAGGTGTTATTTTTGTTTGGTACAAGCTGTGTTGTTATAGCTGTCTTAAGGAAGATAGTTATCTTCCTTGCACAGAAACATGTTTGTTTCATATACATACACCTTATTCATAAAAGAAAAAATAAAGAGGATATAGAATACTGAAAAGATCGGAAATCTGAACTGAATAGAATTGGTAATTAGGAGTCAATACAGTGTTTTTTGCCTAATGCTGTTTTTTTTTTTTTTGTTGTGGTTTTGAAATAAATTCTTGAGCCAAAAAAAAAAAAAAGAAAAAAGATACATGGTAGTATCCTTAGACCAAAACCTGTAAAAAAAGAGTGATTTTCCTCCCCCTTAATGTTTACAGGATGCTTATTTGAAGTTACATTAGAAATGACTGTGCTGTCCCTGGAGTCACCCTGTAAAAGTCTGCAATTTGGGTTAAAATTTTCAGGCTCAGTAGTGTCATTTAAGGGCTCAAGTTTCAACGAGAGCTAAAGGAATATTTCTCACAGATTGCATAATATATTGTAGGAACTTTCACCTTTAATTAATAGTTCATAAGTTGCTTTGAGTTCCTCTGGTGAAAAAATGCTATAGAATGTTTTTGTACTTATTCTTTCTGAAATAAGTCAAGCTAGAACAGAAACATTTTTTCTTGGGAAGGTATTTTTCACCATTTTGACCTGTCATTGTGTCTTCATTTCTTACCTCCTTTGGAATTTTTGTCTTCCTCTCCTGTGTACTTTCTACTAAATTAAGAGTTTAAACTGTGCGAATAATAGAATCCTTGTATGCTCTGTCTGTACTCACTATTCATTATTTATCTGGTGACCAGGTACAGCAGAGGCAGGCACAAAGCTAAATGCTATTGGAGTAACTTTTGATGCAGACAGATCATTGTCTGAGAAAAAAAAAAGGATTTAAGCCTCAATGTTCTCAGTTTCATGATTTTCAACACTACCTCTTCCCCCTCCTCCTTTCCTTTTTATTAACTGCTTTACTCCAATGTCCTTTTGATTGCTCTAACTGGCACTGTCTGCAAAATCCAGTACAATGGCACTATTCATGCTGCCTGTGCCATTCATAGATTCCATAGCATGCTCCATCCCTATGGTAAAGATCATACCGCCTTGTCAGTTTTCTTCTTTTGAGAAAGTGATTGCTGAAGCAAAGGCCAGTATTTGGAATCTGATTAGTACATCCAAGCTCTAAAAAGCGAAATCAAGAGAGCAGGATTGGAAACTCGTGTGTGCGCACACACAGAGGGTATAATGAGGCACACAGTGCCTCACAACACTGACATGGTCATGCTTCATCAGCAAGAGTGCCAGATGCACTGTTCATTAGTACGCCCTGCCTGACCATCCACAGAGCAGCATCAGTATCCTCTGCAGGGATGCCGCTCTTCTGCCTTCTATCTAGTAATGTACCACAAAGCAGACAGGAACAAAAGTGAAACAATTCTAAGGAAAATATTGATACTGACAAAGTGAACTCTAAAATTAACGTGCTAATATTAGTTTATCTCCCAACTAAATCTATCAGTTTTTAATGTTTCCATGTCATGCTATTGTCCCTCTTGCAGTTTTTATCATTTTATGAAGTTCCTCGAAGCATTAAATGTCAGTCTTGGGCATGTTATTGAACAAGTTTTTCTCAGTTTTCTTTCTAGTACTTGCTTTATCATGTGCAAATTATATTTTTGGCTTTCTTTTAAATCTGGTGGTTTTTTTTTTTTTTGTCTGTTTGTTTGTTCATTTTACATTTACAGTGGTTATTTTTCTCATAAAATGTCAATTTTCATGAGGAACCCAAATGTGTGCATTGGGGAACAGAGATCAACAGCCTAACCTTATATATGTATCTAGACTTCATAGACCAAGATGTGAAGGGGAAGAGAAAATAAGCAGAAGGAAGGGGAAAGGACGGGAAGTCAAGGCAAGGCAATGGACTTTTAAATACACATATAAGAAGACCTGTTCTGGTCTTTGGATAACCTGAATGTCTGCTTATATTAGTTCCTCTTTTATTATATTAGGAGTTAAGTATACTGTGTGGTAACCTTCAGGAAACCCAAACAACAGCATATAGTCAAACATCATAGAAAGACTCAGCTCATTTTTGGTTAGGGAAGTAGTTTTGTAATGTATGGAGGGTCAGATTAAGACTGCTACCCATAGTGCTATGCCATCTGTCTACACCTGAAACTGAATAATTCTTACTACAAAACATTGTTTCTTCTCTTTCAAAAGCATTACCTGAATTTTAGATCATAGTTTTTGAAAACAGGAGCTAGATTTTTTTCTAAGTAAGTGACATTATTTCAGTTAACAAAGCAGGGTTGAACACCTTTTGTAGGGCTACCAGCTCTTACCTTTATCTTGCTTGTTTCCATTTTTGAACTTATTAATAGGTAGAAGAGTCTTTACAGTTTAACCTACCAAATTAGTTAACCAAAATCTAACCAAATCCAACCTCAAATCCCCTCAGAAAGGCCAGTCAAAAAAACTCTATGGATCAATTAGTATGCAAGTCTGTCAGACCAATAAGAAACTGCCAGGTAAACAAGACTGATGATGTGTGCTTTATAAATGTGTTTTAAGTTCCGGAGCTCTGCATGATTTCCAGTTAAAAGTACCTCCGTTTTCAGTCACTAATACAGCTTAAATACTTCTACATTGCAAACACATCAAAGAAAAGTAACATCTGATATTTCTGAGAAAACTTAGCAGGGTAGCTCCAAGCACAGGACATGATGAAAATTCTGTTCAAGATTTCAGTGGATGAATGAGCTTGGTATGAAAAGATAGAATGGGCTTAGTGATTCAGAATAAAGAATAAAACTCCCTGAAAACAGAGTGACAAATGTTCTGACCCTCCTGCTCTGTATGTGTAAAAAATTATCTATGAGACAAACCCCTGTATTTGTAGGACCAAGGAAAAAAGGATGAGTAGTTTACCAATGCAAGAGAACACAACTAAGCAATATTATTTACACTAAGACTGAGATGGTATGCAATGACCTGGATCTGAGTCAAAACAAATATTTATTTTCTACTTAATTTCTAAAATACATTTCAGCCTCACCTGAAGGAAAACCCCCAGACTGTTATGCAAGCATTTTGGTAGCTAGCAGAGTGAGCTATAATGGTTTGACTTGACGTTTGTGTGCATATAACACATTTAGAAAAAAGAAGAGTCTTTTTCTTTTTATTATTTTTTTCTGAATAGTAGAGAAATCCTTGAAATGAGAAGTGTTAAGTAGTTTGACCATGAAAGACTCAAAAGTTTTGTATTTCAAGTACAAAGGCTTGCACTTTGGTTTAATAAAGATATAACAACTCTTACTTTAAATCTTGCCTCTTTTACACAAACCAGGTAATATCAGAACTTTTCTCCTTAAAAAATGTAGACTACGCACTAGAGATTTACCAGTTCAACAAAAAAAAAAAAATAAACAATAAAGAATTTGAAATATGAAGATATATTGTAGATCAATTTTATCCTTATTTTGACTGGAACATGTATTATGAACTACTTGAATCTCATTTAGATGACTGGCAAATACAAAGTTTAAGAAATTTTGGCATACTTGTGATGATGAACAGGCTGTACATTTGAAAGCAGGAGAAACTAGCCTGATTAATCCAGAGCTAAATTTGCCACTGCTGAGTTGGAGTTAAACTGTGTTTGCATCATATACTTTTTTATCATGGCAGTTTTATTTCCAGCACTTAACTCATTATGTCAGCCCATGTCTTCTAATTCTATTTTGAGACTTGAAGAGGTAATAAAACTCTTAATGCTCTGCAAAGAAATAATTTTCACCAAATAATGTTTAGCCTAAGTCACGATGTTTGGCTCTAGAGCTACCCTATTGCAATCATCACAAAGAAAACTCTTTCCAAAATTATTATTATTGAAATGCAGATTGTCATATTTAAACTCTGATAAATGGTGAATGTTTCAGGTTATGATTACTTCAAAATCTAGACTAGTCCTTTAACTCTTTCTTGAGTAACAGAACTTGATATGCCTAGTATATAATACATACCTTCATTGTTCTTTTCATGCAAAAGCACCTTTACAATAAATGATTATGAATAAAAACATTCTGAAAGGCCAACAGTTCCTGCTATTTAAAAGGAAAACATCAGTGTGTCTCATATTTGTGCACAACAAGCTTACTACTTCCTTTTCAATTTTCTTTTGGCACAAATGCTATCTTGCAGCAGCGCTGTTCAGCAGACCCAGGGGAGGCAAATGTCAGTTTCCCAGACGGCAAAATGCCAGCCTGGTGATGTCATGCTGAAAGGCACTGAGGGAATTCACTTTGTTGCAGAAGCAGAAGAATATAATTTCCTAACACTCCTCATGTACATGCTTCCTTTACAACAGCTGATGAAGTGGCCAGAAAAGTTTCAGCAGCCCTCCTCAAATGCCTGTTTAGATAGTGTCAAGTTTCTACATGGCCCCAGGAGCTGAAAAAGTTTTTTGCTGATTTACAAAAAAAAGAAACTTCCTTCTTATGAGAAACAAGCATTAAATTCTACCTCTGTCAAACTGGCTTAAACTGAGGCATCCTGTTTCATAAAAGTGCTACCTCAAGTTGTTAGGTCAATGCTATTTTGAATGTATTTAGAGAATTATAATGCATTTTTACTTTCAGCAGAGAAACAGCGCTTGGAGATACAGCACTAACCATTTGATGTGAGTAATGCAATACAACTGACTTCCTGAGAAACTCCCTCCCTGCACATTTCCCATCAGATTTCTTTTAAAGTGTGCAAAGAGCTCTACATAAGAGTTATTTTCTCAGTAATAAGCAAAGTTCTATAGTTCACCTGGAATAATGCATCTGGCTCTGAGGGCCTCAACATAAGAGGGACATGAACCTGCTCGAGCAAGTCCAGAGGAGGGTCACAAAGATGATCAGAGGGCTGGAGTATCTCTGCTATGAAGATGCTCAGGCTCAAAGTGTTGGACTTGTTCTGCATGGAGAAGAGAAGGCTCAGGGGAGACCTTGCAGCAGCCTTCCAGTACCAAAAGGTTGTCTATAGGAAATCTGGAGAGGAACTTTTATCAGTATAGCAGATAGTGACAGGACAAGGGAGAATGGCTTTAAGGTGAAAGAGGGAAGATTTAAATTAGATGTTAGGAAAAAAAAATTCTATAAGGGTGGTGAGACACTGGAGCAGTTTGCCTAGAGAAGTTGTGGCTGCCCCATCCCTGGCAGTGGTCAAGGTCAGATTGGGTGGAGCTTTTAGCACCCTGGTCTAGTGGAAGGTGACCCTACCCATGGCAGAGTTTCTTCTAACCCAAGCCATTTTATGGTTCTATAATGATTCTATGTTTCTATTTGTAAATAGGTTTTAATGACAAGAAAGTAAAATGTAATAATTTTTTACAGCAAGTAGTTTGAAACAAATATGTTCATACACACAAACTTATGAATTACTTCAAAATAAGTTATCTGAAAAGATAAAATTAGGACATTTTGACTTCAGCATATTACATTTAATGCTTTCTAATTAGTTGGTTTCAAATTAAAACTCAAGAAAAACCAATAATTTGTTACTTACAAAACACATTTTGAAGTGGACATGTGTATACTAATATTAGCCAGGAAAAAAATTGTACTATCATATTAATATGCTCAACACGGTAATGTATTAATGTCTATGTGCACGTTACTGCAGTTACTGGTTTGTATTCAGAAAAGATCATTTATGCATACATTTGTGCCTGTTTGTTCATGCATAAGGTTCACTGCAACTGTTCCAGCTGTAATTACAATTTTGATCTTCCTTTGTCATGTAGGGCTTATTTGGAACAAAGTTTCATTACTCTATGACTCAGTAATGGTCATTTGGAACTTCTTTTGGCGTTCAACCAACATATTCCAAAATACTGGAATATTATTACCTGAAATCAAATTTAATAATGTTTCTAGTCTAACCAAAACAAATAAAAAATCTTGTGAAAAATCCATTTAAGCTTGGACAAACAGAATTTTGAATGGATTTAAAAGGTAGTAACATTTTGGTTAATACTTAAAAAAGTTGATGTTTTTTCATTTCCCTGTTTACCAATCCTTTATAGGTACAATTTCACTCCTGTTTGTTTATTCTCTAGTCATTCAACTGCATTGTGGAATAATAAAATGTAGTATTAATTATTTTTTGCCATCAGGTGATTAATTTAATTTTTTGTAACATATGCATGACCAGCTGGAAAGCCAACTCCTCACTAAAATTCTAGCAAAAAGGCTCACATTATTTAATCAAGGAGGGAAAAAAAATTGTGCTCAGCTGTTATCTAATTTGCTAGCTTGTTATTTTACTGCAAGGTGGCTCTGCTGTTCCAAGTTGTTTCTTGAGATGTGCTCTTTATTACCATGAACTAAAGGGGCATTTATGAGTCCTTTCTAGGTTGTTAGAGCATGCACATCACTGCAATATGAATAAGCTCTTAGTACTGCTTTGAACAAAGTGAGTACCATCTACTGCACATTTGTTCCCTGCATCCACTGGAGAAACGTGGGCAGTTGAGTATTTTGTTTTGGATTTTACAAATACACGCATGCATACAGTGCCTGAATACCACTTTTGAAACCTATTATGCAGCTTGCTTATCATACGATTTTTAATGTCAACTGGAGACAAAATGTCACAGATATGACTTACCTTTTAGGCAGAAGTAAGATGACATAATGACAGTTGGCAGCCTGGGAAAGGTGACTAAAATGATTTGAAAGAGGAGGGGCAGATGATCTGTTAATGAAACATAGGCAGTAGCCCTGCACGGGTACTTGAACCTCTTTGCACAGTGGAAAAAAGAGCTATTTTATTAGAACTCAAATAGAGTTGGAAATATTCTTCATAATTTGTAAAGCAGAGTAGAAGGGCAGGATCACCTCCCTCATTTTGCTGGTCATGCTCCTTTTGATTCAGCCCAGGATACAGCTGGCTTTCTGGGCTGCAAGACCACACTGCTGGCTCATGTTCATTCTCTCATGAACCAACACCCCCAAGTCCTTCTCCTCAGGGCTGCTCTGAATCTTTTCCCAACAAGGTAAATAGGCATTAAGCGTTGGGAATAAGCAGAGCCTGGATTTTGTCCCCTCAGTTTAACAAACATCAGTTACTTAAATGAATGATCACTGAGGGAAATTAAGACTCCTATGGCTAGTGATTGATTTCCTTTTTTGGTTTTGTGTCTGACTCCATCTCACACTGCAGGTTGGACAACTCTGGGGGCAGTAGCTGTGTTTCTGCCAATTCTCCTTCCTCTTGCTTCCAAAGGTGAGAACTGTGAAAGCTTCACTCAGTTTCCCCACTGATAGAAGCAAATTTTACATACACATGATGCGGGTATGAGGCTCCATAGTTCCTCTGCTTAACATAAGCTATATATATAAGCATACATTTGCATATGTGCCCGCCCTATATATAAGAATGCATTCATAAAAACATAGTGTTTAAAAAAATATAACTTTAATTCTTTCCTCTTCTTTGGTAGGTTAAACTCTGACTTCAGCGTGATCTCCTGATTTTTTTTTTCTTTTTTTTTTTTAATGTACAAACTATTCTTGTATGACTATTTGGAATTTTGGGCTTTCATATGTTAAATTTGTGTATTAGCAGTTTCCTAGGTAGGATGGTAGCAACTTCTTCTCTAGCTGTATTTCAGTGCAGAAATACAAGACAGAGAATCTTCCACTTTATCCTGGGGTATGACTGTGGATGTGGTGCATGCATAACCCACCCCTCCTTTTCTACCAGCAGCCTCTCCTCCCCACCCCCCATCCCACACACTGAATATCTTCACAGCAGCTGGTATTAATAACACTTAAAAAGTGATTATGTCTGTTTTCTGTTTGGGTAAATTATTAACATCAAAGCCAGCAGCAGGCTCCCTGACATTAAATTTCAGGATTTCCACTAGAAAAGAAGGACAAGTCAGGGGAGACAAGAGTGGGTGGAAAGAAATGGCTGGAGTATAGTTGGCTGGAGGAAATGATGAGTGTATAAAAAGAAAACTAATTGATCAGAAAATTGCTTCAAATTTTATCTTGTATTAGTGATGCTTTTCTGTTTTCTGTCATGTTTCCAATATATGGATAATCATGACAATGAGGAGTGCTGAGAGTGGAAAGACCCAAAGTCTGGCTTGCGCAGAGATACAGCCAGATTAGGAAAACTAATACCTTTTCAACCTTTTTTTTTTTACTTGTGCCTTAAGTGTGACAGTGAGCTAATACTGTCATCTCTTGTTTAACAACAGCTTGCTGTTATTATGGGTTATCCAGCAAGGAGTTTCTGACTAGTTTCATAAAATGATAATTCATTGAATTCCAAGAGAAGAATGATGAAGATAAATTGGGATGTCTAAATTAAATTAAAAATTATTACTTGCACAAAATTTCTACTGTGACTGGCTGTACCACCAAATTTGCAGTTAACATTGTTAGGAATTAAAGGTATGTAACTGATAAAGATGGATGTCTCACTTTCTTAGTTTCAACCTGTGCCATTTAAAATAAATATTATAATAATTGATCTCTGTGAATGATGTGCTTGAGCTAAATGACGCTTGATGTACGATACTAACTTCCTGCTTTTGACACTGATGGATGAGCTTAGTCTTCTTATAATGGAAAGATGGTCAAACTTTCAATTGCACATATCACACCTCCACAGACAAAGCCCAATGAAAATAAATTTGATACCATTCAGCTACTGCTAGTCTAACAGTAGCACAGACCAAAGATTTAATTGAAACTCTCTGAGGGTGAAATGGATACCATTTACCATTTTATATTAACTCCTGAATACATTACTCTGTGGCATTAAATGTGAACTGAACACCTCTTTTTATTTCAGAGTACTTGCTACATTGCCTGCTCTGGGATCAGCTGCACTGCAAGTGAGATTCATGCAGTCATAAAGCACCCTGAGGAAACCCACAGGAAAAAGAATTACTGCAGGAAAGAAAAATTCCATACTTCCTCATGTATGCCTTGAAGAACAGCAACATCATATCTGTAGTACATTGTTATGTGGTACAGGTAAACACCACTAGTCAGGGATTCAATGATTTTTGTCAACATGTGTTACTAATTATTCATACACTTTCAGGATAAACTTAGAAGATGGTGCTATATTTGTAACAGTGGATTTTTTTTTTTTTTTCCGTGGAAAAAGTGGAATTTACTGAGGAACTTTATGTAGTTCTATCCCTCTCCTTCCCTTCCACAAGGGCTGCAATTGCCCTTACCCAATTGCTCTGCAATTGCAATTGGGTAAGAGTTTTCCTCAAAGTAATAGCTTCAGAGGCCAGCTTTTGCAGAACACTTCATGGGTATTCCAGATATTTTCCTTTTGCATCTAATTGTGAATACTTCATTATCATCTTTAAAAATGTCTAATTCTTTGGAGGATTATTAAAGAAACTGTTTAAATTAATTGTGATGTGGATAATTTATTTTATTAATTTCATAGAGATATGAAGACAGACTTTCAAGGTGGTATAAAATGCTGTAACTAGGTATCTAAATTTTCATTACAGTCTGTTGAAATAATGTTGATCGAGGCTTGAGAGTTATTTTACTAAAAAATACAGGCAAACAGTAGAGGATACTCAGCCATGGTACTCAATACTTCAACTGAGCTCCCTTTGCACAAATAGATAAATTCAGCCTCAGTGTCTTAAAATGAGTTGAATACTGCCCTGCCCTTATATTACAGACAAGTCTATCCCAGCTCAATAATCACCTCCTTCAGATTAATTTGAAATTTTCTTTGCTCTTAAATGTGTATCACTGCAAATCACAAACATATCTCTATGTAATTAATTCGAAATTGAGAAACTTTAACTAAATCTCATCTTTTCCATAGCCTCTTTAAATTTCACATGTCAATATTTTCAAATCTTCCTAATGGACAAGTATTTCTGTACTTTAACTGCAATGATCCTTTGAAGTTTTCCTTCTGTGCCTTTCTTGAGACAGTACTCCAATAGCTGATAAAGAATTTAGAGTGAGAGCTTGCAACTGATTTTGAAATAAGATTACATTAATTTCATTTATTTTCTGTCCAATTTCTGACACAGCTGCAGACCATTACCTGGTGTCCTTTTCCAGATCCAGCTGCGTGTGCTACCTTTGGGTGTTAATACTTCCAGCTGCTTACCACAACTCATCAGCTGATGAAGGTAATTTGAGCTAGCCCTTCTGAAATGATATGTTTTAAGGGGATACTCTCCAGGCCTTTCATAGAGCTGGGCAGCAATTAGCATCTTGCAGAATAGCAGTGGGAAGAAACAGTGCGAATAACCATCTTACATGGAACAGATATTCAGAAATAAATCTCAGTTTGTGATGCATAATTTTTATCATTGCGGCTTTCTGGGCAGATATTTTCACCCACAAGAATTCCCCTGATCAGTAATGATTAGTGTATAACTTAGCAATCCAATGGTATGAAGAATAAGACATGTGAAGAAGTTGTTTTCTAAGATTAGTTTCCTCTTCATCCTCCTTTATATACAAAATGCAAGGTGGATATATTCTCTTTGAAGAATTTAAAACACTGCCCTGGTCTGCCTAACATAACAACATCTCTTCTGAGATTCCCCTTTTCTCCACACCGGATTACTAACTGGGCTTGGGGAAATTAATAAAATACCTTTGGACTTTTACTGAAGTATCTGTTTACACTAATTAATCCAAAGCTTCTTTTTCAACCTATGAGTAATAATAATTTGTTATATTTCCTTTAACAAAATCAACAAATGAGTCACTTCATTTTTGATTCAAAATACCTCTACTATTTTTTTGAGTGTTAAATCATGCAAAGTTAATTCTTATATTTAGTTACACCCATAATAGAAAAAAAGGATTCGATAGTGATCAGAAATCACATCTGTTTCCCAGTGTGGCAAAAGAATTCTGCATATATGGAGAAGTTACTGATTTTAAGTCATGAGTTCAGCAGTAGCAGTCATTTTCCTTCATAGTAGTAGCTGGTGCACTGCTGTGTTTTTGACTTTTGGCCTGGGAACAGGGCTGATAACACTGATGTTTATAGTTATGGCTTAGAATGTTTTGGTCTGACCAAGGACTTTCTGAGCCTCATGCTCTGCCAGGGAGGAGGGGAAATGGGGAGGAAGCAGAGATAGGACACCTGACCCAAACTGACCAATGAGATGTTCCATACCACAGCACATCATGCCCAGGGTGCAAAAATGGAAAGCAGAGACCCAGAAGGGTTTGGGACTACACTGCTTGGTCGGGCTGGGTATAGGTGGTGAGCAATTTTATTCTTTTCAATTGTATTTGTCTTGTCATTATTATTATTAGTGGTAGCAGTAGCGGTTTGTGTTTTACCTTAGTTACTAAACTGTTATCACAACCTGTGGGAGTTGCATTCTTTCTATTCTTCTCCCTATCACCCTGGAACTGGGAGTAGAAAGAGTGGGAGTGAGTGATTGGGCTGTGTGAGGGCCTTAAATCACAACAGTTTATTTCAGACATTATTCACCAGAACCCGGATCTGAGTGCTCTTTAAAACATGTTCACCATTTCAGTCAATTTGGTCTTCAAAATTACTAATAAATAAATTCTAAAAGGCATGAGGTTCACCTTGACTTGCAACTGAGTGGTTCTTTTTCTCCAGAGGACTGTTCATTTCTGCTTAATTTAAAATATATATTCAATGATGTGCTTCAAATATTATATTTTAAGAAATTTATCAGTGCCTGTATATCACAAGAGGTAAAATTTGCTAGAAGAACATACTATTTATTTGAAATATCCACACCTTGGAACACTGTGTGATGCACTGAATGATTTTTCTGCCACATAATGGCTATACAGTGGATACATTCATGACATATTTACTAAATCTGTGCTTAAAAGAATTAGTAATCAATCTCAATCTATTTATAATTTTCAAATTATTTACCAGAAAAAATAGTCAGTTACAAATATATTTAGCATATTTTCAATTAATATTTAAAAACTGACTAATATTGATCCTGGTAGTAGTAGCAAAAAAATAACAGTGCAACATCTGTTAATATCCACAAAACAAGATCATATTAGAAAGTGTTACAGCTAATGTCCATGGAAGTAGAAATGCAGATCAGATTCTGCATTTAAAAACATGAGTAAATACCTGGAACAATCTGTTTTTACAGACTGTGAAATCTGTCTGATGAAATCAATAACTTCAGTGTTATGTTATCTAAAATGTCTATAAAAATATTGAAACTCTCTAATGCAAAGGAAACGTATTCAGAAAAAGAACCCATTAAAATAT
>JASSUY010008079.1:0-57602 GCA_032466535.1 Forpus xanthops | reverse complement strand
GGGACATCAGTTAAGATGTGTTGATGTACTGCAGAAGTCAAGTTGGTTCTGCTATGGTGGACTGCTCCCAGTGTTTTGTTTCACTTATGTCTTTCAGCAGTCAGGAATTTGGTGGAGTACATGTGAGAAATGTGCAGCTCCCTGAGACTGGATGGCTGCTGGAATGCTCACACTGCTTGTCATCCTGAGATGAATGGCATCACGATGAAAACCCCTTTGCATCAGTGTAAAGTTAGAATTGTTCTGTGAAGCAGATACGTTTGACTATACCTACATGGAAATAGGAGTCTGTAGAAGGTGACCTGTTAGCCTTGGGACTTTATACTGGGAGGAAGGAATGACTTGGAGAAGTTTCAAAAGGGCTCTCTCTGAAGTATTTATTCAGCAAAGGAAGTAGAAATGAGACCAAAATACAGAAAATGAACTAATTCTAGAAAATATGTTAAATTGGACTACATTAATTTGCTGAGAAATTGAGTCTTGCTGCTGTAGAAGGAAAACAATGTTTTAGCTAAGGAACTATTTGTCATCTCCAGAATCCCAGCTGTAGTTCTGTTGTAAAGATCCTGCATTCTCTCGCAGACTTCAATACACCTTGTAGAATCCCCTGTGTCTGTGGAAGCTAACTGGAAGAACAGCAATCCCTGAGTTTGGAGATGTGAAAGGAGAAATTGCTGTTCTGTTTTGGGTTCCTAATGAGCGTAATTCCGAAATGAGTTTTGAACCTATACCCACTGCATTCTCTGTGACATTATAGAAGGTTTAGTGACGTAAAGGAAATGTAATGTGAACCATCACATGTATGTGACTGTTAACATCAGGCCAAATTGGATGGGGCTTTGAGCAACTTGATCTAGTGGAAGGTGACCCTTCCCATGTCAGGGGAGTTGAAACTGGATGATCTTAGGTCCTTTTCAGCCCAAACCATTCTGATTCTATGAAGTGACTTGTTTTCATAGACATTTGAAGTATTGGAAATACAAGCATGTAAGACTACATTTTCAGGAAGCATGGAGATGTAACTGGTTTAAAATTAACACCTAGCCCTTATATCGGGATCAGAGTGCTTTGGAGTCTGGCTCTAAAATGTAAAGCATATCCAGAAGGCAGAAAGGTTGTTTTTAATAAAAAGCTTCATTTTCACAAGATGCAGAGCACAGGCACAGAAGCACAAGCTGAGCATAAATTTTACAGTGCTAATCTTTTCAATACATGAGAATAAATTTTGGAAATGAAAATGAGCTGACACCTAATGATGATTTAAATGTTTAGCAATTTGTCACGAAAATTTGGGTTTTATTCACTGAGAATAATGTGAGCAGAAAACGCTGGCTTATTGAATCTGGTGCTGTGGCATATATGACTTAGATGACCCTGTGCACGTGTTACTAGCTTCTGTATGGCTCAATAGTCTTTTCAAGAAAGGCGACTTGACTTGATCTGCAGAGTTTGTACGTCTGCCCTCCTCTCTGAGCTTTTCCTCAAGTGGTTAAGCTCGTGAGTAGAAACACATGCCTTATTCCTCCTTTGTTTGGTCCAGCTTCTACTTCCAGGCACCACTTCTTGTCTTCTATCTTCAAGACTCTTTATACATAGATTTTTTTTTCCTTCCCACAAAGTTACTAATGCACTATGATCAAGTAGCCTCTCAGTCATCTTTCCCTGAGCAGAATGAACTCCTTATGGCTTTCACTGCATTTTTCCTCCAGCCTTTAAGTCAATTTTGTGGCTCTTTTCTGCAGCAAGTCAATTTTTCAACATCTTCTAAAACATTCGTTCACGGAGGAAATTGATGGGACATTCCAGCGTTGGTCCCACCAGTGCCATATACAGAGCTAAAAGTCACTGATTCCTACTCACTCTTCCCATTTTTACACATTCAAAGATCAATTTTGTCCTTTTATGCCAAGCAATTGGGCTGGGAGCACTTGTTGCTTGACTCTTCTCAGACTTACAGCTTTTCATGGTGCTATTCTCCATCCTCAATGTCAGCCTTCTGCATTCCCAGCTCTCTCAGGTCCCGCTTAGCTTTATGGAACAAGTTTTTTTAGTGGTCTGAGCCAGCACAATACATATGCCTTATTTCGTTCTCCTTGTCTTTTGCTCTGCTACTCTGTGTTTCCACCAGTCTGTGACTAGTGATTAATATCAACATTTTCCTTCAAGAACTTTGGAAGAAGAGGATTCCTCCATTAGAAATACCCTGATAATACCAAATTGAGAATTACTCAGATTAGATAGTCCTCAATCTGCCTATTCATAGCCTCTTTAATATTTGCTGTCTGAATACTGTAGAGTGAGAAAGTTGAAGTATTTTGTCACATGCTGTTGAAAATCTATTACTTTATCAATCAAATCTGTAATCCTGTCAGAGAATGAGATCAGGTTTGTGTGATACAGCTGATTTTCTAGCAAATCATTGTATTTATTCTTATCTCTTTGATTCATGATCAGTTTAGTTAGATATCATCTTTCCATTTTCATCTGGGATTGATGTCAGGTGAATGCCCTGTAATTACCCAGTCATTTCACTTGCCCTTTTGATAACTGTCACATTATCAGCATTATCTCAGAAATATCCCTGTGTTATTAAAAATGAGTGTCAGCAAGGCAGAGACTTCTGGGCTTTCTGGAGTTGTTGATGTTAGGTTACCTCCTGAATTTGAAACCCTTATTCACTAGGAAAGTTTAACACCACCTCCAGGTACTATGTCCTTTGGCTTTCTTAATCCCCATAGGGAATGCATACTTCTTGCCCAATAGGAAACAGAAATGTGAGCCATTCCCAAGCACTTCCTGCTACATTCCCACTCTTCATTTTCCCTGGGAACTGTTTGTGGAATCTATATGTTCCAGTACACGAACAGGCAGTCTGCAGAAATGCTGAGCATAATGAAGCCGGTAAAATTGAACTTGGTATCAACAAATAATGGAGCACTGCATTTATTGGACATGAAAGTAAAGGACTTACTAAAAAATGCTCCCTTTAATGGAAATGGAGTGGCTACAGAAATTCCAGTGGGCTTAGAAATTTATGCTTGCTTTGCAAGATCTCATTATTTTTACCTGAGTGGAGGGGCAGTGCTTCTGGTAGAGCATAATGCTCATTATACTCCTAAAGCATTTGGTGCGTCATCCTCACTGTTCAGTTCACTAATCCTTATTCTGATGCTGTCCACCAGCACGAGGGCATTGCATTACAAATGAGGGACTGCTTTTAAGTTCCCGGTATGTGGGAGGAACTGGTTCCTTTCTACCTCTGATTACTGTAATCAGCACATTTTTCTTTAATGAGGTGGGAAGCTGAAGCTCAGGTAGGACAGTCACTGGTGACCTCTGTTAGGTGCCTGCTCTTTAGCCACAAAAATGTGAGAAATGGTTACCGATAGTTGCAATGCTGGAGGGGAGCGTGTGCATCGCCTGTGGTGCGAGGCATGGCATGAAGTAATCTTCAGCTCAGCCCCAGCTGTCATCACAATTCCTACTTCTGTATTAATTTGCTTACGAGCTACATGCTGAAGTTGCCTGTCAAGCTGTTAAAAACCCCTGGGTTAACAGTGCTGTTCTCTGGACAGGTTGTGAAAGGCTTGGATACTGGTGCCAGTATGACTCTCAGGAGATGAGCTCCAAAGGAAAAGAGAATGCTGGTCAAAATAAGAGATGATGAAATTAAACCCAGCAGGCAGCCCTTCAAACTTTCATTGTGTAGACCACCACTAATGAAAAACTCAGATTTGGCTTGATAACAGTGCTGGAGCTTCCTTCTCTCAGGTAGTAACAGAGCCAAAACATGTAATTCTGTGTGTAAAGCTCTTACCAAAGGAAGCAGAATTTGTTCAGATAAAGTGGAATTTGTTACTCTTTAAGAAATCTGCTGGCTAAACAGGAATTACAAAAAGCAGTGTGTTGTCAAAAGGAAAACTGCCAGTGACTAGCAAAGGGAGAGTTGGTTTTTAAGGTAGTTTGCCACTTCCATTTTTGTTTCAGTCTCCAGCAGCTGGAGACGGTGCTGCTGTGCCTGTCAGGCTTCCACGGTTCAGCTAAGGAGCCTGCCATGGCAGCTCCTGCTTTCATGAATTCTAATCTCAGTGAATGTTTAATCATGCCTCAAACAGATGGGCTTTTCAGAGGAAAAGCAATGTTTCTGTGCTGGTATTGCTGTCCAGCTTAATGTAATGAGTGATGGGAACACTGTGCCTGAGACACATCCATCTGCTTCCCTCCAGACCGTTTTCTTTCTGGACTTTTCTGCAGACTGAAGTTATTGACCCAGAATACTCCCTGATGATGGGAACCTACTGCTGCTTTCCTGTAAGTGCTCGTGCCTCAACTTCAGCCAAAACCATGTTTCAGCTCCTGCGTTTAGCTGACTTGAAATGGGAAAGAGAGCATTAAGGGGTGAGCTTCAGGGCCTCATCCAAGTTAAGAACCTTGTATTAACATGCCAAGTTCTAAGAACGTAAAAGTGGATAGAGACAGTGTCTTCCTAGGGGCCTGGCACCAGCTGCAGCCTGCCAGGACTTGACTTCATGTGCTGTTTTGTAGGTTTATCCCTCATTATATATAGTAAGTCACCTCTTTTGGTTGGCGATGGGGAGGCAGAATGATTCTGCAGCCTTGCCCTTGCATGTGAGCCAGCACAGGAAAGCTTTGCATCAGTCAGTTTACTCAGAGAAGTTCTTCATGAGAAGTCAGGTGGGAGGGTAAGTACTGGAAGCAGTTTGGGCATTTACTGTCCCTCCATTAAACACAATGGTGCTCGTGAAGTCAGGCAGAAGCTCAGGCTGCAGCTCCTCTTCCAGCTAATCCCCGAATCCCTACTGCTGCAGAACACGGGTGCTTGTGCTCACGTTCAGTCTGTCCAGACTCCACCAAGGGCAAGCTGAAGTGTAATGAACATTCTAATTTGCTTGCTCCAGTTGCACTGTGCTAAGCTCAGCTTTAACACCAAGCTGCAGCTCATTAAAACATGGGGTCGCTGAGGCTTTATTTGAACAGTGTGCTTGCCACTAGGTGATACAGGGGAAGAAAGGTGGATGATTGTGTAAACTGACGGGTGGGTGATTACCTGAACACAGCCAATAGCCCTGTTTGGAGACTGCCCTCCTTCCCAGGTAAGCCAGGGCAGAGTGAAGCCAATGAACAAAGAGTGTTTATCACAGCCAGGCTGAGCCAGCCTGCCCCTGTATTTCTTACAGCTTTCAGAGGTGCACACGATTCATTTGGTGAAAGTGCTCAGCAGCTTCCCAGAGGGGAACTAAAATGATTTCCACAGACAAGTAAAGCAAATAGCCTGTGTCTTGTTCGTCCTACCAAGTATTAGTGACTAGTGCTGAGTAAGGATCTTTGCAGAGTGTTGATGAAAAGGCTGGCAACTCATTCCAACTGGTGTGGATTGTTGCAGCAGGGTTGTGTGACAGTGAATCACAAGGCTTCTGGTAATCTTCACAGGCTGTGCAGCCTGAGCCACGAAGCTGGTTAAAAACTGTGCTTCACGCTCTTAAATACTTGCACAGATGTACTCTGTAAGAGCTAGAGACAGTTTCAATGGATGTTAGATTCTTTCTGTTAATGCGCAGAGCAGATATTGCCTCCTAAGATCCAGCTGAAATGTTCCACTGCGATGGTGTTTGAGACTAGTTATATTTGGCACATCTTTGTTCCATATCCAGTTTTACAACTACCAGATGGCACCCTAATGAAACATCAAAGAAACCATGAATGGCTGCTCTTAAGTGCTCTCTGAAAGAAGTATCCAGTGAGATACACAACTCCCACTCCACATATGAAGGAATTCTGACCATAGGGCAGAAGTAGCTTTTATCTTTCAGCAGCAGCATAGTACAAATCCTAACCTTCATGTAGAACACAAACTTCAACAACAACAAAGCTGTTTATCAGTGGTTTTTTTTCCAAGATACTTTCCTAAAGTACCTTGAGCCCTTTTTTCCTTAACAGTAAGTTTGGGACAGTCTCGCTGAATAAAATACAAGAACTTTTTCTGGACTAAGAATGGAAATTCTTTGGAAGCTACTTAAGTTTCAGCAATGGAAGTTCTTTGGAGCTTTTAAGTATCAGCAATGAATTCTGGGATTTGCAAGGGAAGCTAACTGGATGGAATGGACACACTTTCATCCATGGCTGGGATGAAACCTGGAGTCACTGTTCGTGCAGTATTGCTTCTTGGGCGCTCGTGACAGAATTAATCCAATCTGGATGCTGAATCTAGGTCTATAAATATATTTATTATAATATAACAAGAACTTAACAGTAAACATAAACTATATACAATACCATTACAGATAACCCTGTTTTTAATATTATTCACAGAAATAGCCAGTTTTGTTCCAGTGTGAGAAATGAAGAAATAAGCTAAATTGGAAATGTTGAATGTGTTTAGGTCTTGTTGACAGGTAGCACCTCCTTTGGAGGTAGACACACACCAACACTAAAATTAGTCCTGCCCCAGGCAGTTAGAACTTGTGCTCCAATCTGTAGGTTCACACTTGCACCCTGTTTGACATAAATACTTTAAATGACATACTAGTATATAATTTTGTTGTGCTTATTATTACTTTTTTTTTTCTTTAAAGAATAAATAAAACAACTGCATAACAAAGGCTGGAACCTCACTGTCAAAATGAGAGATTTGAGTCACCCTATAGCTTGACTCAGCTGACTTGAGCACTTTAAATACTGCAAGATACAAATGTCTTTTTTATTTTCTTTTATTTTATAAACGATTATTAATAAAATAAGATGATTAGTGAACCATCTGCATTGATTTCCCCAAAGCTGTAGGCAGACCTCCCTCCCTATAAAAAGGCTAGCGTTATTTGGTATGAAATTCAACTAGATATTGACTGTAAGATCTCACCCACACCCTGTATAGGAATCTCCTTGAATAACTGGCATGGCATTTGGGATTTGAGTCTGCAAAGGCAAGTATGGCAACTTTTTTCCCTCGACTTGGAAAGAAATTGGACAATCCTCAGCTGGGGGTTACATCCTATTTGTGGATTTTAAGCTTCTTTCCCTTGCCCCCTCTGCATTGCCCGGTCCATCTCCTGTTTGATCCTTTCATGTATAAATTTATAAAGAATTCCCACATCACAATGTTCTCTGGATAGACAATATTTTAATATATATAAAAATATAACCCCTGTGCTGTGCATATACTTACAACTCTACATAGTAATCATTTTAAGTCTCTTACACTGGGCTTAAGTCTATGCGTATTTCTACCATGGGATTTAAAGTCGTGTTTAAAATATGTAAATAAGAGAAGAAGAAGGTTTCCACACCTATGGGGAAACTCGAAAAGTAAAATAAAAAGCTTCTCAGACTTTACATAAAAGATAGTGGCATATATCCCAACGTAAGGAATTTTGGTTGAGAGCCAAAACTGAGTGCGCAGCAGCAACAGGAGGCACCTTCTCCATGTGATGAAAATGTCGATGTCCCACACTGCGCTCTGTGTTTTAAAAGGATCCCAATCAAATCTCCAGATGGGATCCCAAATCTCCGGTTTATCAGGAGAATGCCTCTGGAATCGATAATGTTTTCATTTTGCATTACGGGAATCGAGCACTGCCAAGTTCACTCATAAGCTGAAAGCGGGCAGAAGCAGTTTGGAAGACCCCCCTCGACCTGTGGGCATGGCCACATGTGCCCACACAAGCATCACCCAGAGCAGAAACTCATCCAGCCCAACAGACCTGTTTTGTTTTTAATCTTTTAAACCGGCATTTATTACCAATTCTTCTCCCCAGTCCCATCTCACCTCTCCTCCGGGCTCTGCTCTAGAGAACTGAAAGATTTGTTTGATCTGATGGAAGACTGACATCAACGTAAGCCATCTGTCACACAAGATTCTTCTCAGTCATTGGTATTGAAAAGCATGTATTTGTTAAAAACAAATGTAGGAATCAAAGTGGTAAGGACACTTTGACCTTTCAAATAGATTGATGCCTAAAGTGTAATAGTAAAACTAATCTGCATGGTTATTTTAAGAATCAAGCTTGAACTCTAAAGTAAAATGCAGATTTTCTTTTTTCTTCTCTTCCCCAGCTTAAAAAATATGTGAAATTCTATTGCACCTGGGTTGACCAAAAGCCGATGTCCAGAACAAGTGCCACTATAACATCTAGTGACACCCTTGTATTATTAAGTTACAATTATCTTACATAGCACGGAGCTCTCTGCTCCTTGTTCACCAAAAGGTGAGGATGATTTTTCTACATTCAATGTAGACACTATTCAAGACTTTAGAGCAATATGTTCACTGGCTGGCTTTGCTGCTTTTGTTTCTTTAGTAGTAGTATCCTTCTTGCCTGCTTCCAACAGGTACAAACAGTTCTCCATCCAACTCCTGCGTAATATCAGCCACTCTGGATGTACTTCTTGATTGCTACGCAGCCGTGTCGAAAAACAGGGCAGGGCATATTTGGCAGAAGAGTCCACGTGTTTGTTTTAGGGTCGTAGGCTTCCATGTTTCCCAGGGCAGGTCCTTCGCTGCTAACGATCCCACCAGTGGCATAAATTTTTCCATCCAGAACCACAGCGCTTCATTCATAAAAAACAAACAAAGTTTGAGTTAGTTTTCTTACCCAACAATTTTCAGGCTTAGAACAAACCCAACCTTGCATTACAAGGGGTAAATGATGAACACACCTTTTATTCTTATTTACGTGAAGCTGTGCAGGTGCTTCTCTTATTTCTCCCTTGCTCTCCCCCAAATTAATGCTTTTTGTGCCTCTGCCAGGTAGGTAAATGTTTCTCTAAACAACAGAGGACAATTACTCCAAGTAAGATGCTCCATCCTACCTACCAATCTGCAGCAAATGCAGCAGGACAATACATCCCTGTAATACCCTCGCATGCAAAAGCAATCCAAGCAGTTCAGGGTCCCTGATGCCTTGGTTGGAATAAACCCTACAATTAGTCCTTTAATTATCAATGAATGCTGCAAAGTGGGGGAAAAAAAAACTGCTAAGAAATGCCCTGTTGGTTCAGCCCCTTCCGTAGCCATGCTGTGCTTTGGGAGCCTGGGGTTCCTGCTGACCTTCTCCTCAAGTGCAGGAAGGGTGATGTCAAGTGGAAAGTCAGCCTGGGCCAGACAGATCTGATGGCTGGGGATGTGCAGCTGAGGGACTGCAGAGGAGCTGAATGTTGATGACTAAAGACAAAAAACCCTACTGCTTTTTTTCAAATGAAAGTGTTTGACTTCAGACATCTCCTGCAAATCAAGGATAAAGAGGCTGGGCTAATCCCATGGGCTGTGGGCTCCTGATAGGAGGGAAGGTGCAGAGTTGTGGAAGGTATTTGGAAGAAAAATTGCCCTTCAGCCTCATCTCTTCTTCCTCCTTCCACTTTACACCTCATCATCTTCAGCAGGGCTTAATGCTCACTTTGGGCTATTGGAGATGGACAAGGAGGGGCTGAGATCCTTCCCCCTGCACAGGGGGAACCCAAAAGTGAGGCAGCTGTGGTTTTCATCTGCTGGTAAATCTGAGTTTGCCCCCCAACATTTAAAGATGATGTTAAGCTGGACAGGGTTGTCAGTGGCTTTTTTTGGTGATTGGGTCACTTCCAACAGAAGCCAGTGGATGGTTGTGTTGGGAATGAAAATGGAGACTTGGAAAGTGCACACACACCAGAGGTCAGCAGGGAGAAATATAAGGAAAGGAAGACAAGAAATTAATTGCAGCAAAGAAGGTGGCCTATATCTAAGAATGTGGAAGGGCTGTAACGCTGTCATTTCTTCTGGCTAATTTTGGAGCAGTGGGAAGAAGAAGAATAAGAAGTGATAAAGGCAAAAGACAGAGAGCGCCGGAAGACCCAGGATGAACTGAGACTAAAAGTGGCACTGACAAAGACACGAGTTTTTGAAGAACACAAAACTCCATTGCCCTTGTGGAGACGCTGAGCCTGAGATTAAAAATAAACGCACAATGACAACAGTGAGGACTCAAGCCCAGTCCCTGGGTACCGCCAGGAAATAGGAAATAATGAGAATCTTGTCAAAATAACTGTTAATCTGAAAGGAGGAGGAAGGAGAAAGAGACTTGAAACACTTGATTAGAGCCTATCCACAAATCAGCAGGGCTGGATGATACATAGCCAGGGTCCTAAGGGAGTTTGCTAATGAACTTACTGAACCACTGGTAATTATTTTTGAAACGTCAGGGAGAAATGGGAAGAATGAGGACTTGAGTAAAGACAGTGTCATCCTGAAAGAGGGCTCTGAGACTGAACGAGCCCATGTCTGAAGAGCCAGAGCTGGTGGCAGAGAGGCGCTGACCGGCCAGGACTCCTGCTAGGGCTCAGGTCCCTTGTGGCCTGGAGGGAGCAGAGGTGGCAGGACCAGCCAACCCAGTAAATCAGACAAATGTGCACGTTAAGCCACAGTTTAGGACTTAAGATATTTGTTGGGGGGTGGAAGCCCAGATCTACACAGGAACAAGCTATTGTTTAAAAGCAAGACAGGCTGGGAAATACAGCTTGTAAAATACAGCATGAGGAGGGAGGAAGGACAATCTCACCATGTGCTGAAACATCTCTGATGTGGTTGAGGGGCTACTGAAACCCTACCCCTACCATGGGGCAGCAGCTGCTGTTTGTGTTTCACTCTTTTTTCTTATCAGTGACGCTGAAGGAGATGGAAGCTTATGTCAGTTGGGATATTGTCTGGGATGTGCTGGGTGAAGACAATCCAATGTCAGAGATGAACTGCTGTATACAGCAGTTTTTCTGCCTTGGTTCTCTAATGAAAAGCTGATCAGTTATTCAAACAGTATCCATACACCAGTTAATTTAGCAGTTCTGTTGGGTGAAGTTGGAAAACCCAAGCAAACTCCCTATCACAGAAAAGACAACCTCTAAGAAAGATCTGGCTTCAGAACTATCAATAATGGGCAATTATAAGAAATATTAGTGTTGAGCTTGGACCCTGAGGCTGGTTCCATCAGTGCTCATGATCAAGGCCCAGAGCCCATGAATAGCCTCTAATAAGCTTTAATTTACTGGTGTGGACAAGCTAGTGTAGATGACAGCACCTCACACCAGCACAGAAGAGGACCTTAGTGGCTGTTACCACTTACATGGGGCCTGTCTGATACTTCCTGCTCATTACCTGGTGAGACTGTTCTGCATGGAGCTCTTGACCTGGATAGGATGAACAGGACAGACAGAAGGAGGACGCTGTGTGGAGACCTCTGTGTAGGTGACCCTGGGAACAGGAGCTGAGCAACCACCAGCTCCTAGGTGAAGTCTGGCCTTAAATGCCTGGTGTCCACTTGGGCATCTTGTGTTAAGTCTCTAAACAGGGACCTGGGTGCTTTACAAGTTCCTGTGTCTTAGCTGCCCACGTTTCTTCTAGTAAGGTCTCTTCTATCCCATGTTTAGTAGCAGTACTCTGAGCCAGAGCTGCTGCCACCGTAGAGCAGCTCAGCAGCCAAGCAGAGCTTCCCAGAACACTGTGGGTCTGGGTTCCTCCCCAGCTCATGCTCTGGATTAGGGGTTACAGCAGGTGGGCAAATGCTGCTCATGTTCTCCAGCACCTGGGACACCCCATGGAAAGAAATTCCTGCCCAGTAGCTGGGACCAGTGCCCCATCATGGTGCTAATGCTTTGGGGAAGAAATGGAGCCTGAATCTCATCCTCTGAAAGACCATGTGAATTGTAACTGGTGATTACAGCAGCTTCTCCCCCTCCATATGCAATTCCCATAGACAAGACCGGTAAAACACTTAGCTGGTAAGTCTTGACGGAGGTTAAGCAAAACAGTGAGCTTCTGCTATCAAGAAATAGGCAGTTCTTAGTACACAGTGGGTACTTACGTGTGCAGGGGACTTTGGAGACACTCATGAACCTCTGGGGCTACGCTGGCAGGTAGATACTTAAGATCAACTACAAATTTAGTCCTAGATTGCTGCTACTTTGCAGTATTAAGGCAATCACTCCTAATTTCTGGGACCTTAGAGAATAAGAAGCTCAAGTGGGCTTTAAAACCTTGAAGAAAAGTGAATGGAAAGCAGTATGCTCATTGCTCTTTCTTCATTACTGTGACAATATTTCTTTTCTCCCCTCCCTTCCATCCCATCAGCTGTAAAAACATCGTTACCAAGGCTGACGTACAAAGAAAGAAATAATTACAATAATTAGGATGCAAGTTTATTGCTTGCTGCCATTTATGCTGAGATAAAATGATTACATGCTGTCAGAGCCTGGGAAGGAATGAAGGGAGCTCCATGCCACAGAGCCTTGCTGTGGGGATGCAAACCCTCCAGCAGCTTTGGGAGCAGTGACCTCCCCAGCTAAGGAGGACTTCCATCTCCCCAGCAGCATGCCCGGGGTGAAGGTAATAGGTGCCAGGAGGGAGGTCACTCCATCCATGCCTTCCAGGGAAACATGGTTCAGCATCTTGCCCTGATTACCTGCCCTGATAGCAACCCAGCTTATTGCTCTACATCCCTTACTAGAGAGGCTTCACCTACCGCACTGTGGCTGATTCACCGGAGCTAGCCGGGGCATCCTTCATTGCCCAAGCCATGAGCAGTGTTAGAGCATCACACCGTGATATTCCCCAGCACTGCCACTGCTAATACAGCCCATCTGCTTACCTCCATGAAGCTAGGAATCACGCTCCTAAGGAAATCCCAACGAGGCTGAGATGTACCAAGGGCTGGTGGGGACCTGGCTGTCCATGGTTGGAGTGGCTATGTAACCTAAACACCCTTTAAATCTTTTCTCTGCCTATCCACTTTGCAGTCCTTCTCCAGCCTGAGCAAACAGGTAACAGCTGGCCATTAATGGACTTGAAGAACAAAGTGAATCACTGAATCATAAAATCACAGAACAGCCCAGGTTGGAAGGACCTTGAGAGATCATCTGGTCCAACCTTGCATGGGAAAGGGACATTAGAAGAGATTATCTAGCACCTTGTCCAATTGCATCTTGAAAACCTCTCATCATGGGCACTCTAGAACATCCCTCAGGAGCTTGTCCCAGTGAATGATTGATCTCACTGCAAAAGATTCTTATATTGACATAAAACTTCTCCTGGTGCAGCCTGTACCCCTTGTCTTCATCGTGTGGCTCCTTGTGAAGAGAAAGCCTCCATCCTCCCAGTAGCCGCCCTTTAAGTGCTGAAACATTGTGTGAGGTCCCCTCTGAGCCTTTTCTTCTCCAGGGAGAAGGATCCAATGTCTTCAGTCTCTCCTCAGAAGGCAGGTTTTCCAGCCTGTTGATCTTCGCTGTTGGCACCTCTCTCCAGTCTGTCTGTGTCATTTTTGAATGGTGGTGACCAGAAGTGGACACAGTACTGCTGCTGCTGTCAAGTGCTGAGTAGAGCGGGATGACCACATCTCTGCCTCTGCAAGTAATGCCCCTGCAGGTGCAGCCCAGGATCTGATTTGCCTTTGTTGCTGCATTTGACTGCACTGCTTTTTTAAACATGTTTACTCACATGTGAGCAAGGCTGCCCGTGCTGCAGCTCGGGCATGGAGCACCCGGGCTCAGCACACATGAGCTGGTGGTGC
Source organism: Forpus xanthops (assembly GCA_032466535.1). Taxonomy (NCBI): domain Eukaryota; kingdom Metazoa; phylum Chordata; class Aves; order Psittaciformes; family Psittacidae; genus Forpus; species Forpus xanthops. Next base: position 44,061 of record JASSUY010008079.1, on the reverse strand, counting down.
TTTCAGCTGGGGCCCTGCCACGCAGCTCGGCTGCCATTTGCTTGGTGGCAGCTTTCCCATCAAGAAGTCTCCTGATGGGTGATAATTTGGAAGCAACCCAAAGCGGAGGATGTCAGCACCTTCCTTCTGTGGTGTCTGAGAGACAAGTGCCCGGGAGCTCCTACTGCAGCCCTTGCCTCTCCTGGTCATGATGCCTGGCCACAGTCCAAGCAGTGGCACTACCAGCAGAGTTTGTTAAGTTTTCTCGTTACTTTTATTCTTAATTTTCCTGCTCAGTGTTAAGGATCACGTGAGCCTCACCAGGAAATGTTGGAAACAATTCCAAAATACATCCTGTCTTGTCATGTCCGGGCTTGTAAAAGGTTTGAAATGGATGGATTAATGTGCTGTTTTGACTCCACAACACTTATTGTCATCTGAGGCCACAAATAAAGCTCCTCTCCCTCCTCACTCCTTGATATGCATGCACATATCTGGAGCAGTTCCATAAACATTATTTAATAACATCAGTTAGACAGACACAGAGTCTTCTTAACAGGAAAATATCCTCATGTTTACTACTGGAAGGATTTCCCCCCTGCCCTAAGAATTCAGGAAGGCTTTACTAGAGATTCAACCAAATGATGCTTGTCAACTGGCTGGCATTAGCGTGAAGCAAGTAAAGTGAGCAGTGTAACAGCTACTGTGGGAAGTGGCTCTATGCAGCGCTGGGCAGAGCTGAAACCATCCCTTAAGCTTTTGCTTAAACTGGAGAACTTCTCTTTAAACCTACATGGTGGTTTGCGAGGCTGAAGTGAAAGGCGTTGCTGTGTCTCTGTGGGTAGTGGTGGTCAGGATGCCCAAGTGTCATTCTGAGTTTGGGAGCTGTGCTGACAACCTCCGTGGCTGTCTGCAGCCCGGTTCTGTTTGAGAGGGCTTGAGCTTGGGGGGCAGTGTTGTGCTGCTGCAGGTTTCATCTTTATAATGAGATGGATAAATGAGGGTCCACATTAGTTCTGGTCAGTTAGGAGGGTATCATGCCACTTCATGAAGCAGGATTATTAGTGTGGGTGTTTTGGCCAACCTCCAGGTAGATTCTCCTCTGCCCTGCGAGCACTTTTCCTTGCTAATGATCCAAAACCATGATGTGGCATCATTACTTTGTGCTGAAAACCAGCAATGTTTTATTCTAAAGTCTGCTGCACATCAGTAGCAAACAGCCTGAGTGCTCTGCCTGTACCAGCTATGCTTTAACATACACCAAAATCCCTCATGTCGCCAGCTGCGACAGAAATCACTGCGATTAGATTGGTGTGGCATTACTCATCCACTGTCCATGCAGCATAGTCCCAGACACACATCTCCTTCCAGTTATGCTGGAAGATTTTGGTTTACCCTTCCGGACCACAAACATTTCTAGCAGCAAACACTGCCTGCTGAACACAGCAGCTTTTATGTCTGTGGGCTTGAGAAGTATGAGGCCATTAAGGATTCGTGCTCTGTAATAGCTTCACCTGGGAATATCCATCCAAACAAGCTGTGCTCTAACCCCTTCCAGTGCCTGCAGTTACCACAAACTTTGCAACAAGGAAAGGAATCAGCTGGGGGAGTCTGCAGCTGGTACAGTACGTTAGCAATGTCTTGTTGTTAAGCACAGGAGTTATCATGCTTCGCTGTTCAAGAACAAGGGCTTAGTTAAAAAGAAGGTGGGGGAAAGGGGAAATCCACAAACCGACCCTGGTCTTGTGCTGTTCAGCCTGAGTCGAAGTTTTATTAAAGATTTCCATTCGGCAGAACCAACTAATAAATCTTACTGGTTAACAGTCAGAGGAGGAGGAAGAAAATGCTTTTCTGGCGTCTGTTGGGAATTGTTGGTACTAAATTAGCTTCTCTGGAATTATTGCTGGCACCATCATGCTGCCGCTGTTGCCCCATGGAGGCTCTCTGTAGCACATGCCTGTTTGCATGCTGCCTGCATCCTAAGCAAGCAGAATATGGAATTTTTAATCATGCACAGAAACACATTTGGTATTCTTTTTGCTTGAGGAAAAATAAACCCTTGAAGGGCATTGCAGGAAGGCAGAATGCTTGCCTGCAAAGGGAGGAATTGCCACTGTTGGAGGGAAGGAATGTCTGTGCAGGCCTTTCTGGAGGGAGGTATCCAGCAGAGGAAGGTGTGATCATCCCAGCTCTTCATCCCTGTGGGCTGCTGTCTGCCACTTCCACCTCCAAAGATCTCACAAAGGTACAGGGGGATCTGTTCATCTCTGCCAAACGGAGATGGGGTCCATGTGGCAAACGGAACACGCTTAAACGTCAAATTATCCCTCACACCCTGTGTAGATGTTTGAGATCTCTGTGTGAGATCACTGAATTTTAAAACTCTTCAGGCCTCTTACAGCTCTTTGCCATTTGGCACCATCCCTCAAAGGGTTAATTCTAGGTCAGTATGAATTTCTTATTGACTTCCTTCAGGCTGGGCTTAATCTGAAAATCATGCTCACTTTGCTCTTCTGCTGATTGTGAGCTGGAGACCTGAACCATTTATTTTTTGTTTTTCATTTAAAGTCATTTAACTTGATATTAAATGCATTTGAATGGACCTTTAATTCTGCCATGGGGGGAATGCCATGCACATCTCTTTTCCCCGTGCTCAAAGCCATCACACTCCCTAGTCACTAACATGCAGAAACACTGCAGATAAAAATGAAAGTGATGCAGTCAAGATTTTTCCAAGCAAATTCAGTATCGAGTAATTCCTGGTGAGAGGAGATCAATAGCATGCAGTTAATTTTTAAGTTGTTTATGTTGCTGCTTTTAAAACATGTTTTTTGTGATCCATGCTAATGAGTGGAATGGGGAATTTATAGATTCATAGACTAAGGTCAGAAGGGATCTCTGTGCTTAGTTAAACTGAGCTTGCGCATATGTAGGCTATGGACTTTCCCCCAGGCAACATCCCTGTTGGAAAAGTATCTAATCTCCTCTTAACGACTCTGAGTGCTGGTGAGTTCACCCCCTCCCTTACTGGTTCTCTGTTTAATTATCCTGGCTGTTGGGAAAGTGCCTCACTTAAAGGCTGAGATGTGTAACTTGACTTTCTGGCCCCTGTAACCTGCTATGCCTTTGTCTGTGAGCCTGAAAGCTTTTCCACTAGCTCTCAGTGATCAAGTCACCTCTCAGCCTTTCTTTGATAAACTCCTTAAATTTCATGTCAAAGATTTGATTTCCAGCCCAGGGTCACTTTTGAGGCTTCCCTTTGAACTTCTGCTGATATTTCCACATGTTGATGCACAGACCCAAGACCTGCATTCCTCTCACCACGCTGTACTGCAGCAGCGCTCTCTCTTCCCAGCTTCAACTTGTTTTCCTTGCTGTGTCGGGGCTTGTATTATATATCCAATATTGCACTGACCTTTATTCCACCGTCTTGCATGGAGAGCTCATGTTGTGTAGCTCTGAGTGGCCTCCTTTGTGTCCTCTGAGTGCCTGACTTTCTAAGGGGAGCAGGGCTCCTGTGATTGTGCTTCCTCCATGTATTACTTTGCATTTAAAATACCGCTGCTAGCTTGAGACTGTCTAACTGAGACATGCAGATAACTGACTAAAATAGCTCCTTCTGTAATATTTTTACCCACTGTTACACCACCTGCAGCCTATACCAGAGGAGATTTTTCTATTACCTGGATGGTTGGTAGATCTATTAAACAGCATTGAAGAAGAATCAATGCTTGCTACCGGTGGCCTTGCTCAATGATATCTCCTCATTAACAACTACATTTTGCGATCTGTCAGTGAAGCATATTTAATCTCTCTAATGTGTGCCTTGTTAATTCCATATAATACCAGACAAATACCTTGGAGAAACTGCAGCATATTATAGCTTCAGTTGTCTTTAGCAGCCAGGCATGTTTTATTAAAAACCAAAACAAAGAACGCGATTTCCCCCTGCACCCCTCCAAAAAGCAGAAGTCAACAGGTTGGTTTAACAAGATGCATTTTCCAGGAAAGCTCATTGATTGCTATTCATTATAGTATTAGCATCTAGTTATTTGATGATGAAATCCCAAATTAACCACTCTGGTATGTTGCAGAGGACTAACATGAGGCTAAGTGAGACCACTTAGCCTGATGTTGGTACTTCACAAAATTAATTGCTGCACTAAAATTCTCCTTTTCACCTTTTTACAATACGGAAACACTTTGGCAGTACCCTGATCCATCCTGAGCTGTAAGAGTTATTAAAAATCAACATTAGTGCTTCAATCAGCTCCTCAGAGAAGTCTTTAAAGACACCTGCATCTAAGAGAGCCGGGTTGCCTGATCTGGGAACTTCATTTCTGAGTTCACACCTATCCTTGCTGCTAACAGTGACTGCTTTTGGACCCTCACAGCAGAAAACGGAACAAAACCATCTTCCTCCTTTCTAAATATGGATCAGAAGTATCCAGTGGATTGGGCTGTGTTACACTTTGCTGCCTCATCAGCAGTGGTTTTATAACTGATTAAAATCACAAATTTGATCCCCAAAGGTTTAAAGTGCCTCTCCTTTTACTCCTATGAGCCTTAATACATGACTGTAGCAGCAGGCAGTTTCTAACCTATTTGTTACTGCTAACCTCCCATCCTTCCTATTTCCATTCAAACTGATTTATTTATTTTTTGTCATAGGTTTTACATCTCCTTTTGGCTGAAACAGTTTTCCTTGACCATTCCAAGCACATTTAACAATTTCTGAAATTGTGCCTTTTCGGGCATCCTATCAGGATGTACGATCTATTCCTTTTTTTCGGTAGTTACCCCACTATCAAGGTAAGATTCCAGTCCACTACTGCTTTAGGCTTCATAAAAGTCACTGGAAAGTTTAATGATGGGTGTCATACTTAAGCAAAACCAGTTTATTATGGTGCCACAGCCACAGCTAGTATTTAGGTCACTGGTTAGTCTCCTTGGTCCATCATAAGGTCCCCCACTGATTCCCTTCTGCAGGGTGCAGAGCAAAGTATCCCTTCACATTAGAAACCCAGGGAAGTTTTCCCGTGAGATGCTCAGCCAACAGTTCTGGTTGAAATCACCTGTACAATTTCCTTTACAGTGTATTCCAGATACTTCATTAGCACATTTTTATTACATTTTATAAAACAGAGATGCTCTAAGAGCTGCCCAACCCTCTCTATGGAACGGCACAGGAATGTATCAAAGTACAAGTCCCTCACATTTCATTTTACTGCTTAGGTCTCTGATCCTGAACTGCATTGTACCCTTTATTTCTGATTTGCAGGAAAAAAATACCATTAGCAGCTGGCTGAGCACTGCAGGCTTCACCTCCTGCTACAGTGGAGGGGGACAAGGAAGGCTCATCGCAAAGCGCAGTGCCTAAGCACATGAAGCCGGCTGCCCGGACCCCTGTACTTTACAATCAGTCTGCTCCAGCAGCCAAGAGAGGGCGCTCCTTAAATTAACAAAAGAAAGGAAGAAAAAAAAAAAAGGAGAAAAAACCGACCCAGAAAGAAGAGAAAAACAAGAGCATATTTTCTTAAAAGGAATCTTCTCATTGCACCAAAGTGAATGGTTAATGCCACAAGGTAGAACATGAAGGTGTTTTTCAACCGCGGGATGGGTGCTAGGGACACCCATGGGGAAGCAGCACTGCTGTGGGCTGAATGACTGGGAGATGTGGGTCTGTTGTGGGCCCAGCTGCTGCCCCATCTGCTATTCCTCCCAGTGCTTGCCAGTGTTTTGCCTGGGCTTGTGCCTGGCATTAACCCCTCTAACCTGGTTTTGCGCAGGACCCTGAGACTCATTGCATCAAGTATAAGTAACAAACCCTCACCCAGCACCTGCAGCAGTTTGTAGACCAGCAATGAATGGCTTTTCCCTGTGGAATCGATAGCTGAGCTAGCTCTTGGCACGGGATCTGCTCTGCGAGGGGTGGGTGCTGTATAAAGCCTGAAACAGGCCTGTCTGATTGCCTGTAACAGCCATGAGTACTCTTAAAAAGGTCCTTAATTTCTGCCAGTACCTGCAGTGGGGGCTAGGTTTTACTTTTGTCAGCCAATTCGGGAAGTTTCTTAAACCTGAGATGGGGACTGGGGAAGCAAGCCCCAAAAGCTACCTAAAGAATGTAATAAATAAGAATAACTAACATCATCATGTGGTGCTTACTCAGGGTTTTTTTTCTTTCAAGGATCTTTTAGGTGGTTTTTAGCAAAACCATGTTCCACATTACAGTGGTCTCTCCTACAGCGGGTACTTATCATCCTCTGGTTACCAAGGCAAACTGAAGAAGACAGTGTTCCTGTAGTTACTGAAGGAGCCCAACACACGTCCCTTCCCGCAATCCATCACTACTGAACTTGAAGAGACACATGAACCATAGTAGGGTCCTGCATGTGCACTTTGGGAAACACTGTATCCCTGAACAGGTACAAAAAAGGGATGAGGAAAGCCCCCAGATGACCCACACCTCCCTTCCCCTCTCCCCTTCACTGTTAGGTTATATTAGCTCATTTATCAGCAGAAAATGTTAAAGGCACCAGTAATTCAGTTTTAATGGTTTTTCTCACCTGCAGAACTGCCTGGAGTGGTTCATGTTGGGACCTGCTTTAATATTGCCTTTCTCTGGGTCATAGATGGTGGTTGCTCGTGCATACGCTCCTCCAAGAATAAAGATGAACCCATTGAGAGTGACTGCAGGAGCATATTTGTTATCTGTCAATGAAAAGCAACACTGAGATCAGTTTTAGGCTCAGGTTTGGAGACTGTTTTTTTTATTTATACATTCCCCTTATTTATAGATAAGTCACGTTTCTCTAAACCTCCAAGGCTAAGGAAAGAAAAATGAGGAAACCTTTCCTGGTTTTGTTCTCCTCTCTCCAAGTTCTCAAAGGCACTTTTAAAGTTCATCAGTCCTTCATCCCCCCAGTATGCACCTCCCTCTGAACTGGGAAAGCACAATTATCCTCTCCCGAAGCCTAATGGAGTCACCGTGAAAGCTCCACTCTTACATACGAAATTAAGATGTCAAGTTGCTTCAGAATGTAGAAGTGATGCAAATTTTAACTCAGATGCTTCTCATGCCTGTGCAGCAGCTAAGTACAGTAGAAACCCACAGTGCAGAGGCCCGCTTAATAACACCCAATAGTTGGTTCTCGTTAGTATTCTGGTTTTGCTTGTGGGAAGGTCACTCACATAATCCAGAAGATCTTCTGAGACCCAATTTTTTTTGCCTTCATCTGTCTCGTACATTCACCTGCACTTTTATTTTCAGATGTGTGTGTACCTCCAAGCAGTCCTGTATTTTAGCAATAAACTGCAATGCTGGAGTTTGAAATTACGGAAGTCCCTTATCTTAAATCAAGTTCAGTCAGAGCTTCCAAGGACGCTTGAAAACTCTTGGGTTAGCTGTGGCATTATTAGAAATATTGGTAAAACTTCACCATAAATTAGCAAATAAAATAAGTCTAATTTAATTAGTTGACTTGTCCCGTATGCTGTTAGCATGCCATATGCACATGATTAAATATGAGCCAGTTGGGCTGAAATTTCTCATGATGGTATCTGTCTTGATGAGATACAGGTTTTTTAATCAACACTTCAGTGAAACCAATCAGCAGTGTCTGGAACAAAAGATGGCAAAATGCATTCCTTTATTGGAGTTAAAATAAACCTCGCACCAGTTTTCTAAGAAGCAAGAGCCTAAGCACTCTGGCATGGGAAGATGTTTCCTGGGTGGCTATCCTGGTGTCAGTGGGCACAGGAAAATTTCCCATACATAGATGTAAGGTAAAGCCTTTCCAAAATACACATTTTTATATGCTCATAAAAGGCTGGGTTTGCATCTCCAGTGCAGAATCATCCTGGACACAGTGCTGATTGTTTCAGCCACTGCAGCCCTCCTACTATGTGCAGGGAGCTGGGCAGCACACTTGAGAGAAGGTGTGATACCAGATTTATTATGCTCTTACATCTCCAATAAGGGCCTCTACGTAATGTCAAAGGGGTCTGTACATTCCTCCCAGATCTGTAACACTATGACTGTGTCCTTTTATGAACGCAGAAAGAGAAGGGTTTAAACCAGCCCTTGCAGCTTTACTTTTGGCATTTGCTTACTTCTTGCATCACTGGTCTTGTAACCCTGAGGTTCTTGTAAAACCACCTTATTCCATTAAATATTTTACGAGGGATTTAATTTGTCAGAAGTCAAGCAAAAGCTGATGAATGTCTCCAGAAGAGAGGTAATTTCCTTAACTGAGTTTTGAACTGATTAAACTAGAAGGGAAATAATGGTTTTGTGGTGTTTGCTTCTGTTCCAGGACAGCCATGGAGTGGTCTGGTCCAGTTCATCTCACCTCGTGTCATTGTGTGCCCAGGGGGATATACAGGGGTGCAGCACCTGGCACGAAACCAGACAAAACATGTTATGGGTTAAAGCTGGGCTCCTATTGCGCTGAGTATCTTACAGGCATATGTCAAAAAAACATGGATGTATTAGGAAAATGTCACTGATCCTTGGGAACAGATGGGAAGAAACTAATTCATCCAGAAAATAGAACAAGGAGTATTCAGTTTCTTCTCGGTGCCACTAAGCCACTATAATTCATCAGAAAGACTTATCTGTCCTAACAACCCGGCTCACATCCCTTTCCAAATCAGACTTGCATATGTGACATTTTTTCCAGTTAAGACACTCATCAGAAATTTTCCATATTTAATTATCACATCTTCCTGGGTTTTCTCCTTCGACTCTCACTGTTTTGTAGGAGAATGAAACTCTTGCATAAAAAATCAGAACTCAGCTCCCTAATCTCACAGGGAAATTATATGGGGCTCCCTTAAGGCAGAAACAGCGACTTCTCAGGGGACTGAATCACTGACTTCACATTCCTTTTTGCTAAAGAAAGAGAGGGAAACCCCTTGGTTATTTTTACAGTGACTTTTTTTTTCCCCTTTCTTTTCAAATAGGCACACTCTGATATTCTTTTTCCTATTTTTTAAGAGTCAATCATGTTTGATTCTCATCAATTTTTCAATACATCACCTATCTGTTATCTTTTTACTGCTTTTGTCTTTACCTACCATTTCACAGATTGCTATAAAATAAACTTGTGATACAGAAACAAAGAAATCCCTGCCACTCCTTTCAGGAACGGAGACGCTCACAGAAGTCTCCTGATCCTGATGAAGATACAGCAGAAAGACACAAGGAACGCCCTCAGGAGACAGGTAGAGAGAAGACAGTGGGGTTTATTTTTGTTTTGTTACCATCGAGGCAGGAATTGTTCATGCATACAAGGAGTGTGGAAAGCTCAAGCCATCATTCCTGCTACCCAGGTGTGGATGACTGCCTTCAGTCTTTAACCTCACTTCATCTTTGGTGCTACCCGCTCTCTTCCCTTACTGTTGTCCTTCCCAGGGCTTGGTAACCTCTTGCAAACACTAAGGAGACTTCAACTTCTGCTGCTGCTCTAAGTCCTCACAATGCTCACAGAGTAAAGCAGGTGGCTGGGAGCCTAATTTTGCAAATGCATGCTCTAGGTGATCTTTTTGGTCAATGCTACTGGGTGTACATGTGAGCTTCTATGGGTCAGAGGTTTATGGTGGGATATACCAGGGACACTGGTTATTTCAAATGGCTCCTTCCCTGCCAGAGGGAAGGAAGAGAGGGGAGAAGCAGCATAGAAACAGAGAAGTAGCCTTCTTTCCCCTCCAAAATTCAAGTGTTGGGGCTGTCAGATAGAGTAATCCATTTTAAGCTGTAAAATCTTAAATGGGATTTGTCCAGGACAGCAAGAACTCTTGAGATTAAAAGTCAGAATAAATGTAAAGGAAATAATAGATAAAAGGTACTCTTCTCTCCAAGTGGATAACATAATAAAATCACTCTTCTTCGCTGTTGCTATAGGAAAACAGGCAAGTATTTCTACTCTGGTGACAAGTCATTGCAGGAAGGGGTATGCACTCCACGGCAATCCTTGAGCCAGAGGTGTACTTCACATGGGGTTGATAATTTAACCTAGCAGTGTACTCCTCACTTAGTAATGACAGCGTACTGCCTGTGATGTGTTTCATGGCTCTCTTATCTCTCAGTACATTATATGGCCAAGTAGCACACTCCTGCTTTCCCTCCCATGATTGCTTAAAGATCTTATGTTGCCTCCCAGTGAAGCACTCGGTCAGAGACTGAAGTGGCATTAGACTGAATGGCAGCAGCACTTCATATGGGAAAAGGTTATTAAAACCAAGCTATTTTTTAACCATTTTTATCATGAGAAAGAATGCAGTCATGCCACCAGTCCAGATCTAACTCCATCCAAAGGGTCTCTCTGGCAAGCCCAGGTGGCTCTCAGTGGGGAGGTGGATGCACATGATGAAGCAGATTGGAGAATGGAGGCTAGTTAATATAAAATAAATCCGCTTTTAATAGTAAATGCCTCTTCCCCTCTCTGCATACTATGCAGACAAGCTCAAGAATGGCATAGCAATGGATAAGATAACGTCCTGCAGCAGCCAGGAGACCGTGGTCTGATCCTTAACATAGCTCATGAGGCCAAAGTGCAGATACTGCAGCTAACAGGAGGGTCTTGGATGTCAGCCCTCTGGCACGGCGCTCTCCTCTTGGCTGATTTTTCATAACTGTGCACCAGGTTGCAGGGCCCTATGGTTTCCTCAATGACCCTTGAGCAAACTTTCCTCAGGGACCCTGAAGTTGTTGCATTTCATGTATGTGTGGTGGGATCATAGGTGCCAAAGCAGAAAGCTCCACCTGCCACTGTGGGGCAGTTTCAGCATCAAATTATGAGACAAATGTTGATGAACTGAAGAGAGCTGGACAAAGCACAGCCACACAGATGAAGGGGATGTAGGAAGGCAGAGAAAGTATGTGTAGAGGGAGCACGTGAAGGAGTGGAAAAAAACATTCCGAATGCTGCATATGGCATATACAGAGGAGTAATGGGTGAGACAAAAGAAAATAATATTCAAGCTTACTAGTGGGATAAACACCAAGAATTAGTCATGGCAAGAAAAATACACTGTAGGATGAGATGAAACCTTCATTGCTTTGAGACTTATAGGTGAGAGCTGGCCAAACCCACACACGAGTACAAAACTATAGGCCTTGGGGAAAGGGACAGGGCATGTATCTGATTTTCCTTGTAAAGTCCAAAATGATTATGCATTTTAACCAAACTAAGCCACAGGACAGTGCAGTAAAAACGCACAGATGCTACTAATGCTGTTTTCCAGATATTTCTTACATTCTCAGCTCTGTGATTGTCCCACATATCACTGCAGGAGTAAATGGAACGGTGATGAATGAGATACTTGATTGGAAATCAAAAATGTTCCTAGATCTTTGACCTGTGTTCCCATACTTCTCACCAGATTTTAAAATTTAACAGTGGTGATGGTGAAACCCTGATTTTGTGCACTCCAGAAACATCCATAAAAACTTGAAATTCCACCAGTACAGACACTGACTGTACGGAGTGTCAAAAGAAGGTATATTTTAGTGTCCTGGTAGGAAGGCACTAACTGAGCTAAAAGGCAGTGACTAGATAATTAGGCTTAGTAACAACCACCGACTTCAGCATGTCTACAGCCATCTTGTTAAATAAGACAAGCCTCAGGAAGCTGGGCACAAAATATTTTTAGCAGAGTGATATAGGGCAGCCTGGCAAGATATGGAAAGGCAGGTGCTGCAAGTAGGTAGCCTGTGTTCATTTACTATTGTAGGACTTACTTCGGCTTGACAGCAGCAAACTTCTTAGAGCTCAAAACACAAAAGAAAGAGATGTGCAATGTGGTTTACCAAAAATATGCAGTGTGGCAGCCCTGGGAGGCTACATTACTCCAGTAACATCAAGGTGTGGGCTGCACTGATGCATGATGATCTATCCCTCCAAAGCTGGGGAGGACAGATGTGGGGCAAAGGATGAGACATAGATAGAGAAAGACCCTCTCCTCTTCAAACATGGATGTGTATAATCAACACCTACCCAAAGGCTACCACAGCATCCACGTGCAGCGAGTGGGTGAGCCTAGTGTCATACCTACAGCATGGAGGCATCCATGACCCAACACCTCTTGGCCGGTAAGGACTAAAGAATAAATGGAAACTGGGCGTGAATTCACTGCTTATTCCTAGAAGAAATCCAGGCAGAAGAGAGCAGAGGCTGAGCTGCATTGACATGCTATCGGTCCCTACTTCCTATCTTCTCTGCACAGGCAGGATGTCAGTATCTAGCCTGCTTCACCTCCATTGAAATTAGCCAGAAAAATGACCTTCACCCTTGCCATGGTTGATGTCAGCGTTGCCTTGGGTAAGTTCGGCACATAATGCTCTGGAAGAGATGGACCTGTTGGGCTCAAATGTGTGCTACATTCTGTTCAACTCATTATCATAAAACACCAATGACTTGAGACTGGTACTGCTGGTATAAAAACCTTCAGAGACCTTGGTTACTTTCAATACCTGCTCCTGCTGTTAATATCTGAACATGCTTGCAGTGTTCTTAAATAACCTGTTGTCCTATCTGAGGTCAAACAGATTTCACTGATATCTGGGGTGACCTTAAACAGCACAACTCACCATCAGATACCTCAGTTGCCTTAGCTCAGAGATACCTCAAGAATTCACAAATCAACACAAAAAAGTTCCGAGGATGTCAAAGGCATCACTAGCAGCAGCAGTCATCTCACAATTCATCTCAGCTCCATTTTGCAAAAAGCACTCCAAGGGCCCTTCTACTTCTGTATTCGGTTTAGACTGTACTGTACTTGCTGTAGCATCCACTTCTTGGGGATACTTTACAAATGCAGGTGACAACATGGTTCTTGTAGAGATGGAGAAATTGAAGTACGTAATCTCAATGTTCCCACTGCCTTTAGTGAAGATCATGCATCACATCAGTGCAGTTTCCCAGACATTCTCCATAGGGGAGCCATTTTTTCAGGCTCTGTATCATTTTACTTTATTTGCAAATAAATCGACATTATACATTTCCTGGCAAAGACACAGCAACTCCTCATTTTATCACGTATTTTATGACTTCAGCTTAACTAATTAACTTTGATTACACCAAGAAAACATGAATATCATCTTTTAACTTCACTGGAGTCTTTCATGTATTTTTGTTAGGAAATAATAGTATCCATGTATCAAAACAGGTGATGAACCCAACTCTGGATGGTTTGGATGATTTTTTCCAAGCACGCTTGGTGTTGATGACTGCTAGACAGAATAACGAGCCCAGGGAATGATTTCTTAGCTCCTGTGGCACTTGCACTATTTTCTTGAGGAAAAGGAATACCTCTTTGCATAATGCATTCATTTTTGCAATAAGCTGTGAGTCCAGAAAACCTCATACTGTCAGTCAGCGGATTAAATGAGCAGCAGCAGCTGTAGCCACGTGATAGAAAAAGCCATGCAAGAAGGTTGTTTGCATTTCTGTACTACATAAACATAACTTTTGCCGGTTAACGCCCTCCTGCTGGGTGCTTCATGCATGTCATGTTATGTTAGGCTGGACACAAACAGCAGCAAGGGAGTTGAAAAATAGCAGCACCCTTTGCATAGGGGAGGCTACACTGTGACTGTAGCAGCTTCTCATGACCTGATCTACTAGGGAACCGCAAGGATAGAGTCAAAATAATTGTAACAAGCTACAATAAACAGGGCAGCTTGGTTTAGCTTTCTGAATATTCTTAGACCTTACCTGAATAACTTATAAATGTGCTTCTATAACTTATGACTTGTCACGCCTTCGGTTATACCAGGCTCAGTAATGAGACCAAGTTTATTTAAAAATGAATCATACAATCATAGAATAGTTAGGGTTGGAAAGGACCTCAAGATCATTTAGTTCCAACCCCCCTGCTATGGGCAGGGACACCCCACACTAAACCATGTCACCCAAGGCTCTTTCCAAACTGGCCTTGAACACTGCCATCGATGGAGCATTCGCACCTTCCCTGGGAAACCCATTCCAGTGCCTCACCACCCTCACAGTAAAGAATTTCCTCCTCAGATCCAATCTAAACTTCCCCTGTTTCAGTTTGAAGCTGTTACCCTTGTCCTATCACTACAGTCCCTCATGAAGAGTCCCTCCCCAGCATCCCTATAGCAGTATTGCAGTGCTTTGATAAAAGGCTATTCTGCTCACAATCAAATGACTAAGAAGTTATTTTTGGCTTCGCTTACAGAAAAAAAAAGACATTTTGTGAGATACAGTTGGAGTCTGTGGAGTAAAGAAGACTAATAGTTTCTTGGCTTTGTAGCTGACTAGCAGGCAGAAAGAGGAACCTTTGAGATCTTCAGTCAGCAATGGGAGCTGGTACTCTGGTTTGAAGAGGCAAGTGGCTGGATCCAAATGTCCATTATGCTTGTGCATGGTTAAAAATTAATCTCTTTTATATATGGTTCTACATGAAGATGAAGGCAGGCTGAGAAAGTTGGGTCTGTTCAGACTGGAGAAGAGAAGGCTGTGTGGAGACCTCAGCAGCATTTCAGTATCTGAAGGAGCACCTCATGTCACAGTTTCAATGTGACTAAGAGGTTTAGAGTGGTGAAACAGGCATGAAGCATCTGCAACCTCTCCAAAACAGGCTGCCTGGAGAGGTTGTAGATGCTTCATGCCTGGAAATGTTCAAGGTTAGGCTGGACAAGGCTTGAAGCAGCCTGGCCTAGTTGAAGATGACCCTGCTCACTACAAGGGCGTTGGACTAGATGAACTTTAAAGGTCCTGAACTATTCTATGAATCTAGGATGCCAAAGCAAGCCGTCCCAAAACAGCTTCTCTTTGACTGTATGAATGCTGTTGCTTTGGCAGTTGAGTATAGACAGACCAAAGGCTGCCCACAGCCACCCAGCACAGACTGGGTGGCCCAGGTTGGCTGTTACTCTGCAGTAATGCCCTTGGTGAGGCTGAACACTAAACCACATTTCCAAAAGCAACTTAAACGATCACAGTGCAAATTACCACAGAAAGCAAGTAAGGTGTAAACTTATGAGCCATATCCTCATTTTGGAAGGAACTCTGCACCGCTGACACTGGCTGGTACATTGGAAAATTTGGCCTCTTGTCTTGCCCTTTGTTCAGTAAAATG
The DNA here is from genome assembly GCA_032466535.1 of Forpus xanthops. Classification (NCBI taxonomy): domain Eukaryota; kingdom Metazoa; phylum Chordata; class Aves; order Psittaciformes; family Psittacidae; genus Forpus; species Forpus xanthops. The sequence continues at coordinate 28,974 of JASSUY010008079.1, read as the reverse complement.
TTCAGTGAGCTTGAGGGCATCATAATCTACAAACACAGATCTTGGAGATTTCAGACTGTGAAGCATGCATGCCCGTGGACACCGCTGATAAATCCCAATCAAGAATGACTGCCGCTTCCCACAGGACAGGCAGCATCTTAACAAACCCATGAGTAATAACCCATTAACCGACGGTGGTGTTAAATTGCATGGAGCAACACATGATGCCAGGATAAAGTTTCACTGCACTTTGCGATTCTTTTGGATCTAAAATTACTAATTGTCCATACACGATAACTGCTTTCCTTTTTCCTCTAATTTGAACTCATCACTTCTAGCTGATAACTAGCTGCATTAATGACAGTCGCCTTCAGTAAAGATGCAGATAATTGCCTCTCTGGTATAATACACCATGCATTCCTGCCAGTATGTCATAAGCGTATCTTCCCCCACCCCCCAACTCATTTGCTTTCTGCAAAGGCATTAAAATGCCTGTAGCACAGAGATCTCTGTGGTACTATGGGTTTACTCTGACACCATGCATCCCTTACCAATCATGGGAGACTCTATGAAACTCCACGAATTAGTCTGAGGGATGTAGGACTGCAAGACCCCCGCAGCTCGGCCGGCTTCATTCACCCCACCGAAGACATAGATCTTCCCACCACAGACAGTCGCAGCGGCTGAATGGACGGCCTTTGGCAGGGGAGCGATGGTCTCCCACTGGTTGGTTATCGTATCGTACCTAGAAGAACAGCAGTTGGAATGAGCTGAGATGACACAATGCTGGGCAAGATAGACAGGTAGAGAAAGCAGGCTGGGATATAACAGAAAGGCAGCTTGACAAGTAGAAGAAAAGCAGAGGTGGAAATGTATTTTTTTAACATCCTACAAATTCAGTCGCTCGGTAAACAGTGTAATTAATGCTTTTTCCAAGCTTTAAAACATTGAGAAAAGCCCAGAGAAAGCTGGTTCTATTTTCTGTATATGCCTCTCAAATCTCATTATAGGACATGCTAAAGAAACTCAGGACATCTTTGTTAAGATGTCTTCCACTAATTATTTCTTTTAATGAGTATACAATGAGATTATTCTTGCAAATCAGTGCAGTGATATCCAATAGAGACTGCAGGCAGGCAACTGTTAACGTTCTTCAGTTGTTCAGCTTGTGGAACACATCTCACCTGCATATAATGCAACGCGATAGCTCTTTTTCCTCTGGTTAACTGGTCAGAGATGTACATTTTGTGCCAGAATGAGCTGCTTCCATTTAATTTTCATTGTGCAAACCAAACTACTGTGCTTCATTGCAGGATGCTGCAAACATTAATGCTGGAATAAGATTTCACTATTGCATCCACATTTGACAGGAAGCAAACAGAAAAGAGTAGGCATGAAAGTGCTAAATTAGTTTTAAGGTCATCAGTATCTGATTTAATTAAGCCATTGACCATAAGGGATGTGCAGTTAATAATCCACAGATAAAGATTCATTTTAGACAATGTCACAAGTACAGACATCATTTTTTTTTTCTTTAAAGATAATGTGGCAGGGATCCAAATAGCTGCTTTAAAATGAGTCTGGGAGACAGTACAAAATAACATGATTTTTAGGCTTCTATATTTCCATGTAATGGCACATTCAGTCAAACAGGAGTTTCCTGCATAGCGATTATTCAGAATTGTTGACTGCAAGAACAGAAGCCCTCATCACCCATTCAGGCTTTTTTTGCTCTTAATATTAGTGATATGCAATATGCAGACATGAAATGAATCCATGGCCATCAACCCATCTGTAAAAAATGATTTAACAATAAGGGATTTTTTCCCTTTCTAACATGTCCCTCAAGTTTTCACTGCCCAAACCTGCGGACAATAAAAGGAAGAAATTCTGTAAATGGTGGAAACAGCACAAGAATCTTCTTAATAAAGACACATTAATGAGTTTCCAAGTAATAGAACTGAGAGTAATTAACACACTCATAAAACTGAGGCAAAAGCAAGAGGGAGGCAAACTTTAACTAAAAAAAAAAAAAATTAGGCAAGTCCCTTATAATGAGCATGGAGAACTGCCTTGTACAATGCTCTGAATTAGTTACCGAGAAATTAAATTCATCTACAACAAGTGATCAAAGGGGAGAAATATAACAAGATTAAACAACACAGTGCTGGGAGCAATCAGCATGACACACCTATATTGGGCTGACTCTTAACACTTAGTACCAAACAGGAGCCCGCAGATGTATTTTGACTGCACAAGAACCTCCTCCAGGGAAGGCAGCATACGCTGCATCTCCTCCATTTGCCCCCAGCACTTGGGGAGCATTTGGTCTATACTAGCAGATATGCAAAAATCTTGCATGATACAGTTTCATACACTGCTTTTGGTCACATTTTGCTAACTCATCTACAGCAGTAATTTGGGGCTTGGTTATATGTTTTGTTAAAAGCTGGTTAAGACATTGATTATAATTGGTTAAAAAAGGGAAAGCAATGATGCCGAGAACTGACCTAATGCTCCTTTCTAGCACCTTGGCTTCTAAGATACAAATTATTCCTGTCACTCAATACGTATTGTCTCATACCACCCACTCTGACTTAGCACCAGGAACGTTTGTGGACAGTTGAAGTGGTCCAAGATGGGATGGTGAGAGGCTACACTGCCTTCCCCGGAGCTGACAGAAATACCTGGCAGACCACAGTTCCCAAAACAGATGTGCTCCTCCCAATGACTTTCTGATCATTCCAATACGTTTTTGGGAAGGAGGGGTTACATCCTTCACATATCCTGCAGGCTGGGTGTGGCTGAGGACCAATGTCTATAGGAATACTGGAGAAAGGGTCCAATTACAGAAGCAATCATCCTTTTTCTGGATGAATATCACTATCGGGACCTCAGGTCCTCCAGACCCTGTTTTTCATCCACTTTCATTGTTCTCCAGTTATGCTTTATGATGACAGAACTAATCTTTCTTTCTCTCACCCTGCATCTGTCACTAGGAAACCATGAATGACTGGTTTCACTTCATCTGCTGAAAGCCAAAGGCTGCAAATCTACTGGATATAGGTGCAAGTGGAGCCTAAAAAAAACCCTACTCTTATCTTAAGTGTCATTTGGTTTAAAAAAATCAATGAAACATAAAGGAGGTGGAAGCAAGTCTCTGTCCACCTAACACAGGCATGTGGGTTTTACATAGGCCATACAGTGAAGCAACCCTCTTACAAGCTAAACTTACCCCTGGGGCTGAAGAAAAGATGATGATGCCTTCAAGGCTTCTTGATATGTGTCCATCAAGTCCCTCCGTCCCCCTGGGAAATTTATTCCTCTGGTTCACCCCCTCACTGCAATACTGTAGACCTGATTTCTAGCCTCTGTTTTGCTTCAGCTCCCACCCATGAGAAAGTAAGTAATTTTTTTTTCCTGTTGGGATTATAAAGCTGTATGCTACCAAATCTCTCTCTTTCACATACGGACTTGCAGAAAATAATAGTCACCTCTTCACCTTGTATGTGATAGACTAAGTAGTCTAAGCTCCTTAAGTCTCTGCAAGGCAGGTTTCCATCATTTTGGTCTATCTCAAGTCAGCTCCTAATGTGCTCATGCCAGGATTTGCACTAGATTAGCTAAATTGGTTTAAAAATGAATAAAGTTGAATCTTTGTAACCTTCCAGGACAGGAAATAATGACACCTGCTTTACCTCTCTGCCCTAGAGCCTTTCCATGTGTCGTGTCATCTCCAGTGTTGCTGTCACTCCACTGCCACTAGTGCTACTGGGGCTCCTCAGCTGCCTCAACACTGGCTCTGCTCAGGGGCCAGTGGGGAGAGAACTGATTTAAAGAATAATCACATTGATCTCTTTCCATTAGTCAAGCTTTGCATTTGATTCCCCTGTTTGAAGCCATAGATGGGGACTTAATGGGAGCTGGCTTCAAGCCAAGCAAAGGTTTTCCTTCCTTCTCCTCCACTGCTCCCTCTAGTCCTGGTATTTCCATGCTCGCCCTTGGCTATGGACCTACCAAGCCCATCCAGTCTCCTGAACTTGAAACTTCAGGGACATCTGCTTTCTCAGGACTGACTCCTGGTTTTGCAGTCCTTGTACACTATGGGCTCACACGTGCTTTTACACACATACCCTCGCACACCTTCCTCTGCCTTCAGAGCAGTCCCTGCAACCCTGCTGCCTATGGCCCTGCCAGGCTCCAGACATCAGACTTTCCATGCATGCAGGATGTGCGTCCCCTGGCCTGTCACTTCATGTGTACTGAGAACCGTTGTCTCACCTCATCCTTGTGCAGTCACTATCCCCTGGTTTATGTGTTATTTATGTACTCATGATACGACAAATCATCTGATTCGGCAGAAATACAGCCCGAGATTGAAAAGAGCACATGGAAATTACCTTGCTGGCTTCTACAATTCTCCACTCTTAGGATTCCATCAGTAGGCCTGATCTTCCTACTGCTTCACTCATCTCATTCAATGCCTCCTTTCTTGCTCTTTCCCTACCACCTCAGTATTAACAGCAGAAAACCATTCATTTCAAGCTGTGCTGTTTGCTTCTCTGCCATCTTCATTTTTAATCTCTTCATTACCTGAAAACACCATTTTTTTCTCTCCTCAGTCTCTTAATTTCTCCCCTTCTAGGTTAAACAGCTATATGAGTATCTTCATTTATTCACATTACAAAATCCTTACACCACAGTTAGATGCTTACAGACATGCACCCTCCAGTTTCTTATACATTATTTAAATCTATTTGTAGGAAAGTCACTATTTAAAATAAAGCTGTACAGTGTCATACTGATTTGCTCACCAGATAATTCACATGTTATTTAAAATCATATTAATGGATTGATGGGTTTTGCTTTTTTGGTTTTCTTCTTGACTGTTCTGAGGGACTTAAGAAATTATCCTTGGACAAGGCTATTTATTTTTTTTTTAAGACATCACAGAAATACAGAATCATACAGTTTGGAAAAGACCTTTAAGATCATCAAGTCCAACGAGTAAACCAAGTTGCTAAGTACCACATCTACACCTCTTTTAAACACCTCCAGGGATGGTGACTCACACACTTCCCTGGGCAGCCATTTCCAACATTTGACAACCCTTTTGGCGAAGAAGTTTTTCCTAATGTCCAATCGAAACCTCCCCTGGAGCAACTTCAGGCCATTTCCTCTTGTCCTACCACTTGTTACTTGGGAGAAGAGACCAACCCCCACATCACGACAACCTCTGCTCAGGTAGTTATAGAGCAGTAAGTTCTCCCCTGAGCCTCCTTCTCTCCAGGCTAAACAACCCCAGCTCCCTCAGCTGCTTCTTATAAGACTTGAGCTCCAGACCCTTCCCCAGCTTCATTGTCTTTTGGATCCACTCCAGCACTTCAATGTCTTTCTTGTAGTGAGTGCCCAGAACTGAACACAATATTCAGCCTTGCCAGTGCCCAGTACAGGGGGATGATCACTGCCCTGGTCCTGCTGGCTGCACTACTGATACAGGAGAGGACACCATTGGTCTTCTTGGATGCCTGGGCACACGCTGGCTCATGTTCAGCTGACTATCAACAAACATCCCCAGGTCCTTTTCCACCAGGCAGCTTTTTCTACCAGGCACCACTCTGCCCCAAGCCTGTAGGATTGCATGGGGTTGTTGTGACCCAGGTGCAGGACCTGGCACTGAGCCTTATCAAACCTCATACAACTGGCCTTCGCCCACCAATCCAGATCCCTCTGTAAAGCCTTCCTACCTTAAACATATTAACCAGAATATACCCTCAAGATATAAACAGAACTAGCCCCAGTACCAAGCCTTGGGGAACACCACTTCAGACTATCCTCCAACTGGATTTAACTCCACTCTACCATTCTTTGGGCCCAGCCATCCACCCAGGTTTTTTCACCCAGCAAAGAGTGCACCCACACAACCCATGAGCAGCCAGTTTCTCCAGAACATTGCTGTGGGAAACGGTGTCAAAAGCTTTACTAAAGTCTAGGGAGACAACACCCACAGTCTTTCCCGCAGCCAGTAACCTGCCACCATATCACAGAGGGGATCAGGTTAGTGAAGCAGGACCTGCCTTTGTACACTCACGCTGACTGGTCCAGATCACTTGGTTATCCTGTATGTGCCACATGATAGCATTCAAGATGATCTGCTCCATAACCTTTCCTTGGCATTGATGCCAGGCTGGCAGTTCTCTGGTTCCCCGTACCCTCCTTCTGGCCCTTCTTTTAGATGAGTGTCCCATTTCCTAACCTCCAGTCAACTGGGATCTCCCTGGTTAGCCAGGACTGCTGATAACTGATGGGAAATGGCTTGATGAGCAGTTCCACCAGCAAACTCAGTAATCCTGGGGGGATCCCATCTGGTCGCATAGCTGTGTGTATGTCTAAGTGGTGTAGCAGGTCACTGACCATTCCCCCTCGGATTATGGGAACTTTTTGCTTCCCATTCTGTCTTCTAGATCAGGGGCTGGATACCTTGAGAACAACTGGTCTTCCCAGTAAAGACTGAGGCAAAGAAGGCAGTAAACATCTCAGACTTCGCCACTGTGTTTCCCCCCACATCCAACAAAGAACAGCGATTCTCCTTAGCCCTCCTTTTGTTGTTAATGTATTTACAGAAACATTTTTATTGTTTTTTTTTTACAGTAGTAGCCAGGTTAAGCTTAATTGGGCTTTGGTCCTTCTAATTTGCTCCCTGAAAAACCTCACAGCATCCTTGTAGGCCTTCTGAGTTACTTGCACCTAGGGACAAAAGTCCCTAATATACAGGGCTATCCCAATGTCTCGTCTTCCTTGCCTATCCCTCCTGAAGAGTTTATAGCCATCTGTTGCAGCACTGTAGCTGTGTGAGCTATCCCACCATATTTCAGTGATGGAACTAAGTTGTTAGTTTTCCTGCTGCACAATGGCTTCCAGCTCCTCCTGTTGCTCATGCAGTGCACTCCTGTAGTTGCACTTCAGTTGAGCTATTGATTCCACCACTTTTCTTGGGGAGCAGCCCTAATTCCTGTGTGACGACGTCTAAGTAAAACAGCAGGTTCTCAAGCAGTTTCTAAAGCTTATAAAGCTTGTTACACTGAATATTTAGACAGTCTTCCAAGTACAGACTGCCAACCAAAGTAATCTTCCAATTTTAGACAACCCTACTGTAGAAGTGCTATCAGGTCAAGGGGATTCATCTTCCCTGTCCTTCAAACAGATAATAACCACGAAGCACCCACATTTCCACACTTTTAGTCACATATATTGTCTTGACAGCATATGCAGTCTTCTCAGCTCTCAAATTGCATATATTACAGGGCCCATCCATTATCTAAAAACCTAGTTTGAGGATCCACTTCATTTTACTCCCTCCTAACTCAACTCATATCTCAGAAAAAGACAGAAAGTGTAATACCCTCTCGCCTAACACCTAATGACTTGCTCCCTGTCACACAGAAACTTGCCAGAGGGGAATGATGGAGAACTGCAGCCATGCTGTTATTTCCCTAAACACTCATTTCAAAAACATAACTCTCCCGGAACGTATAGCCATGTATAGCCACAAAAATGGACATATAACTCAGCCCCTCTGGCACATGCATATTGTTTTAAGATGAGTAACGAATGACTCCTACTCATCTGTTTGTGACTGATAGTCCTGTAATATTATCCATCGAGCCAGAATTTTTACTGCCTCTTTACAGACAAATGGCAGAGAAAAGGTAAAAAATCTCAGCCCTACTGAAGCTGATGGGAAAACACCCACTGATTTAAGTGGCACCAGAATTTCTGGTTGAGGCTATGCCTTTCAGCATCAATGACACAACCAAAAGCACAGAGACAGGAGCTCAGGAGCTGACGCCATAAATCATTAGGAGTCCAGTGGTCCCTCCTTGCCTTAATGCTTTCTAATGGTGCAGAAGATGAATTAGGTGGCAGCACGTACAGCTTAGATGGTCTGACATTTGTTTTTAAAAAGCAAAATACAGTAATAACAACTTTGTAAGAGTTTAACCATTTAGGATGAAATACAAAAAGAATTCGAGGAAAAAAACAGGTGGAAAACAAAAAGGAAACTGGAAGAAAATGTTATTTTCTCTCTCTTCAAAGACCCACTGTGGTGAAACACCCTGTAGTCTCCTTGTTCTGGGGATGCTAACTGAGGTGAGGTCAGGGTAATTTGCTTTGGATTGGAGGCATGCCAGTGGATATGTATCAAAACCTGGCCAAAGCTGGCCATGGTCACACTTCAGCTAACCGAGCAAGCAGAAAGCAAAATGTGGCTGGGGAAGATAAGCTGCATGTGGACGACGGGAAGTGGTATATGGCTCAGTGGGTGAGGGTGCCCAGTGCCTTGCTCTTCACAATGGTGGCACAGTCCAGAACCACATTGTGTATTAGGCCTAGATAAGCCTTCATACCTCTCTCTGGATGGATGGCATGGCTATAATGTCAGATGCCACCTTTGAGGTGAAAAACTAACCAAAACCTGAGAGTGTGCAACCCTGAAATCCAACACTGAGAGGAACAATGCTAACCTCAAAAGTAAATGTAATTTTTTGGCATCACGTGATTTGGAGCATATGACTATGTCACGTTTTAATACAGACCTTGGAATGACAGAGAGGTTTCCCCACCTAAGAGGCGGTATCTCAGTGTTCCATCCAAAGCAAAACAATATTTGTAAAGCACTGTTCAGCCTACACAGAAATATGGTGGGAGAAGATCAGTTGCTGTAGCTCTTGAGGTTGGGAAGGGAAGAAAGACTCAAGAAATGGGCATTAACTAAGCATAAGACAGCAGACAGCTGAGTAATTAAAGTGACTTCAGTTTGTATTTTCATGTGTTGTTTTCTAGAGTTGCCACCCAAATTCAGACTTACTGCTTGCAGAAAGGGGTACAGTGATTAAAATTCCTGACCTTGCACAAACCAGCTGCCTCATACAAATGGCAAATGCCTTTGTTTTAAAGGGCCTCACTTTGCTCAGCACAGCTATGAGGGTCAGCTTTTTCTCACCTGCATTTCTAACAGCAGACTCTGAAATTCCCCTTCCAAACCATACAGCTTCAACCATGTCATGCTTTGCTTCTGCTTTCCCCCACTACCATTTTAATACAAAGAATGAAAAAGGAAACATCCCAAAAACTCTTTAATTTCTTGGCATAACCCAAAGGAGACCGTGTTGCACTTTTTCCATGGCTTTGTCTCATAAGTCACTTTATAGACAATAGCAGATTAATTATAACCACGGGTTTAGCAAATCCCCATGACAAGACATCCTTATTGTGGTTGAGACAGTGTGCACTGAAATGATAGGGAGGAAAACTGCTCCTTTCCCACATCCAAGTCTCTTGGTGGGTTTGTTACGACTGCAAACCAGCACAGCTGCTCTCCCTGAGCTGAGGGCCTGCGTGTGACTTTGTCGGCTGCAAGGTCGTTTGTGGCAAGGGCTTGGGTGACTGAGATGAGAAGGAAGGAAAGGGGGTGGGTGACTTTGCTTGATTTGGAGTTCATTCAAGTGATTGACATTTGGGATGCTTTGTTAAAGAGAGATCGTGAGAATCAGAGCAGAAACAGAAATGACACCCTGGGAAACATAAAAAGAGATAATTCAAGCAATGGCATCTATCAAGACACCTACTCACAGCATTATTTCGATGTTCATCTTTATCAAGAGATGTACTGAAACACTGGGCTCTCTCCTTCCTATGTTCACAAAATCACTTCTGCTAGTTAAAAATTTACTGACTTAAATTACAGGACAAATATCCTCAGAAATCATACATAAATCTGCATAAAACATTATGATTTCTTTCAAAGCAAGTCCTGAGGGCACTGCCCTCTTACGCTCAAGGTTAAGGAAGGAGGCAATGCTCACACGCTGCATTCACTGCTATGATTTATCACTCATTCTTCGCTGTCTGCATTTTCCTGACTTGCTGAGAGCATCATCACCAGCATCAGTTCTTCAGCCTGTGCCTGATGTGGGAGGGAAGGCTGCCTACAGACCTTGTCCCACAGCACACATCTTTTCCAGAGGCTGTTTGTCACACCTGTGTCTCCTAGGTCAAATAATGCCACATTTGTGAAGACAGAGGAACACAGCCATATGTGAAGGGTGGCCACTCGGCACCAGACAGGATCTCCCTGGCCATACATACAGACAACTGGCCTGTTCCATGCACTGAACTAGGCAGAAATCCTCTAGGGAAAGAGAAGTCATCATATGATTAAAGACTGTGCCAAAAAGTAGATCTGCAGAAGAAAACTTTATTTTTGGCATGTCCTGATTTCCTGTGTTTGACTTTGAAATATTAATAAACTTTTAATACAGGTTTTGGCATTCAGTATTTACCCTATCTATTTAAATGGAAAAATAAGCACCCCCTGCACAAATGGAACACAAATGTTGCAGCACCAAAATCCAAAAAGAACAGATGGAAAGCACCTTTAATCCTCACCTTTTGAAAAATGTTCCTTTTTTTTTTTTTTAATAAAAGTCTTTCTTAGACCTATGCCTTTCTCGCTTGGACTGCTTCAAAATGGTGCTGAAGTATCGAAATTCAGCAATTAAAACTGAGAAAAAGGAGAAAAAAATCCTCATATTTTTGGTTGCCAGATTCACTAAGGAAAAGCATTTCACAAAAATGTATCATTACTCTATTGTCACAATGCACTTCGAAGCGTTTGGGTAGGGCTAGGGCTGTATTGGTCATTTTGGAATGGAATATTCTCACATACCATGTTTCAATGTGGTTTCTAGTTTTTAATGAAAACGGTGGTATGTATATAAAATGTGTGTTTTTATTGAATGTCATGGTTGACATGGAATTAGGTGGTTTTGGAATGCTAAGTTGTAAAATATTTCTTTTATGCTTTTGTTCTGTCCTTAAGTTCCATGTGAGGAAAGCAAAATTCTTATATCTGGAGTCTTTCTGAAAACAGGAATTTCCATTCCCTCCCATCTCCAGTCAGCTCCTCCCTCTCAGCCAAGAATTCAAAACTATTTCCATTTAGCAGTTGTTCTACTCAGAGCTTGGCAGGTCGCAGCTCCAGGCCAAGACCACCAAAGGGAGGATCTTCCTCCCAGCCAGGTCAAGGCTGAGGTCCTCTATCAGGAGAGCACGTGTGATAAACTTACTTTGCTGTTGCTTTTTTGGGGCTAAAAAAAGAAAAACAACATAAAGGATTACTGTGGTTGTGAAGACTTCCATCAGGACTAAATTCAAAGGAAGTTTATTAGTTCATTGTGTAATCTGTGTAAAGTGTCCAAAGAAGCTTAATTCCTCTCTTTGCTCCCCCGAGCAAACTGACAAAACAAACTGTCAGCTTTCACCTTTGGTTTTGAAACAATGCTTTCCACTGAAGCTTTAAAAAGAAGCTTTGAAAAGAAATCTAATCCTGCATAGTTTCCTCCTTTCTTAGCTGTTAGAAAAGCTTATTTTAACACACGCAGCCTATTTGATGTGTCCTTTAAAAGGGTACTGTTCTTTTAGCATAGCATGAAGATAAAGCTCCAGCAAGTAGCATGCTTTTGTGTTTTCTTTTTTTACCTTTCCACATGGTCAACGTTGCCTGCCACACCGACACCTCCAATGGTATAAATTTTCCCATCGTACACCAGACTGTTATGTCGACACCTTGGGACTGTCATGCGGGACACGAGGTTCCAGTTATCGAGCAAGGACATGTAACACCAGACATCAGCGAGCGTGACACCCGACTCCATGCCGCCTGGCACCGATGTGCGGGTGAAGGAAAGAAAAGGGGAGAATTATGTGAGATTGTGGAATGACAGCAGCTTTGCACACAGCAATCAAAGCCAGTCACAAAGTAAAAAATCTTCAAATGACATTTGACTAATTAAAATAAATCACCCTCAATGGTGAGCATCTGTTCCGATGATGCATATCTGTGTCATTTATTCATGTGCCCCAAAGGCTGGGTTTAGTTGTGTTTTTTTTAATAAGATGACATGAAGAAATCAAGACGTCAGATTGAGAGGGACATGTGCATAAGGGGATAGACCCTTTTCAGTGTTCATAAATAACTTCCAGTCTATTAAATTACTGCAACACTTGCAGGAAGGTGTCAGGAGGCACAGCCTATCTTGGCTTGCGAGATACAGGCCAGTCTGAAATCTAAAATGCTTAACACAGTGATGGATTGAAGGAACACACACATGGGCAGAACAAAGTCAGTGCTTGCACTGCAGGCTTAATGTCTAATTTTCAGAGACAATTTTTTAATGTATTTTCATTAAGTGACAAAGAAAAGAACCAGATGTACCACTCTGGTGAAATAGTTCAGGCTGCTCAGTGAAATACTTACACTGGTCATTTTTAACATCTTATTGAAGCTTCCAAGGTAACCACTTAGTGGGTGTCTTACTATTCCCATTTTGAAGCACAAAGAGGTGAAATGATTCATTTCAGACCACACTAGGAGTCAGTGGTCAAGCCAGGAAAAGAAACTAGATGCAGTTCTGCGGTTTAATGAGAAAACCAGGCCTCCTCACTCTCCAAACCTATGATACGTAGAGTGGGAACCGGTACTCGGAGCTGGCAGGGGTTCATTGCCACTTCTGTTGGTTCCCCTGCCCTTTTTCTTGTGTCTTATAAATTTGAGCAAAGCAAAATATCAACTGACACTCAGCTAGGTTTTGAGCCATGTGGGATTTCCATCTCTCCTACTGTGGCCAGCAAGTACTATCATTTGCTCATCCAGATTCAAGGGGAAGAGCTAAAATAAGCTTTGAATTTAGGATTCAACAGCTTTTTTTAGCAGGTATGGCACAGCCTAAAATGGCTCTACATATTGAAAAGTACCTCAGCTAAGAATAATTAAACGTCAATCTCTTACATGGAAGGCTTTCACTCCAGTGGCAAAACAAGCATGGGTGAAAAAAAACCATCAAGAAATAAGCCCAAATAAATCTTTAGGGCCTCTATGCAGTATTGATGGAATTTAACACCACAGGCAGCAATTTACTGCAGAAAATGTGGTGAGGGAACTCGGCAAGGGAAAGGCAACAGCTGTAACCCCTTACTGGTAACTGCCTCCTGCATCTGTGCTCCCAGCTACATCTTTGGATCACACACATCTGAACCTCCCTGCCCAGCTTCCTCTTTTATCATCAAACCTTCCCTCAGCTGCCATCAGAGCACCCTTGCATCGCCTGGTGGGAATTGCTTTTCTCCCTCCAGCCAAGCAAAGGTACCACCAGACTGCAAAAACCCAGACACCATGATGCTACGGGTGCAGCAAAGACAGCTACTTGGAGAGTTAAAACCTTTTAAGAAGTATGGTCTCAGTTTCATGGAAACTAAGAAGATTACAGGGCTAGTGACTACTGTCAAAAGAGAGGTCTCAACAACAAGTGCAAAACATGAATGCTTCTTTAAGCAAATACTGTTAAGTGTAGATCACATTCAGCAGTTCAGCTTGTCTGTCTCAAAATTCCATAACCCACCATTTAGACTCAACTACAGACAGTATTTTAAATTGTGTTTCTATGGCAGTGAAACCTCTTTCCATGCTTGATGGTTGTCAGACCTATTTTCTTCATGTTGCAACTGCAAAATATTGCTGTTGACTGCTTCGAGACAACATTAGTACTGTTGGAAAATGCAGAATGATAAAATAGGGAAATTCCTCTCTTCCAATCTCCCTTCCACTTGTTTTCCTCTCCCCACCTCCTGCTCCCATAAGCAGCTGGGTACAACTCTGGCACGTCCTTCTTTGTGGTGATTATGTTGTAAGGAGGAAACCTTTTTCCAAGCCTAGTAAATTTGGGGATGAAGGGATTGAGAAGGACTGGGGGATACTGGTGGACTAGAAATGCGCTGGTGATGTGTGCTTGCAGCCCAGAAAGCCAGCTGTGTCCTGGGCTGCATTAAAAGGAGCAAGGCTGAAAGGTCAAGGGAGGTGATTCTAAACCTCTACTCTGCTCTTGTGAGACTCCAGCTGGACTGCTGCATCCAGCTCTGGGATCCCAACATAAGGACATGGAGCTGTTGGAGGGAGTCCAAAGGAGGCCACAGAGATGCTCATATGGCTGGAGCACCTCTGCTATGGAGACAGGCTGAGAGAGTTGGGCTTGTTCAGCCTGGAGAAGAGAAGGCTCTGTGGGAACCTTACTGTGGCCTGTCAGTACTTAAAGAGGGCTTATAAGGCCTTTAATGAAAGGACCACAGGTAACAGTTTCAAACCGAAAGAGGGGAGATTTAGACTGGACACAAGGAAGAAATTTATTACAATGAGGGTGACAAGATACTGGCACAGATTGCCCAGGGAAGCTGTGGCTGCCCCATCCCTGGCAGTGTTCAAGGCCAGGTTGGACAGGGCTTGGAGCAACCCAGTCTAGTGGAAGGTGTCCATGTCCATAGCAGGGGGTTGGAACTGGATGAGCTTTAAGGTCCCTTTCAAACCAAACCATGCTGTGACGAAGTTTCTATAAAATCTGCTGCTTACCTGAGAGATAGATGTTGTCCCCAGCGCTGACAACACTGAAAAACTCTCGATCATAGAAGGGCAGGCTGGCTAACGGGTACCACTTGTTGTTTTGAGGATTTAAGCAAGTGACCGCTGTTAAAGCACGCTGATTCATGCCAATCATCTGACGACCCCCAACTAAGACTATTACCTCAGCTACACCTAGGAGTCAAGTAAGAAGGAAAATAAAACAAAGTGTCATCTCTCGGTGAGGCAGGAGTTTACAAAAATACTTGTCAGTCAGGGTAATTTCAATGTTTTGTATACAAGTCTGTTTTAGACCATGCAAGGAAATAAAGAAGGGCGAGAAAAAAGGGAGTGTGTGTGTGGGGGGAGAGTGGTGGGTGAGGAACAACACTGGGAACATGCTTGGGAGAACGTGAGAGGGAGCATGCCATCTGGGCAAAATTTAAGGGGAAAGAAATGAAAAGGCAGTTCCATGTAAATATGTCTTTTGACTTCAACAGTCTTTGAGTGAGACAGCAAATTCCTGTTCCACTGAAGAAAATGGGAATTCTGTCAAGGATTGTGATAGCTTGGGAGCTTGGTCATTATCCAGGGAAAGTGTGTCTGAACTTTAACTTGATAAAGCTGTTCTTATACTAAATGATAACGTCTGGAGGAGGATTAGTCTATGGTTATGGTTTTTCCTGATCTTTCTTCATGTACTCTATTAACATTTCAGTTTTTGGTATTAGGCTTTTTTGTGGGTTTTCTTCCTCTCTATTCCCAGATGTAGGCCATATGTGCTCAAGCCACTGACCACAGTTTTAGTGTCCTAGGTGCTAGTAAATGTGACAGACACTGTCCTAATACACTTATTAACTGAGAACAGCTTGAAAAGCTCCCCCAGCTCATCCCACAACATAGAGGCTGCATAGCAAGTCAAATTCTCTGGACAAGACTTCTGCAATCCACATCTCAGAGTTTTTATTCTCACTTCACGGCCAAAGCTGAGTCAAATCTCATCTGAGTCTTACTCCAGATTCACCTCACAGGGATGGTCACAGTTTAACTCTGAGACATTTCATGGCTCCATACCAACAGTGAAGTTCTGTGGGTTAGTTTGGATTTAGCATGTAGCAGAAGCACTAAAAATCCTTCTGCAGTGATTGTAAGCCCCAGTGCAATTTGTTGTCATGAGAGTAGGCTCAGAAGCAGGACCACAAGGCCAGGAGCTGGAAGGAATCACCATTCTGGGAGCTATGCTCATGGCTGGCCCCATTGCCATGGTGTGTTACGGTGCCCAGCCTAGAGACACGTGTGCACAGGAGGGGGGCTCTGAAACATGGAAGTGAGATTGTCAGCAAGAGAGATGAGGAGCTGCAGTGGAAAGAAACGCGTCTGCAGAGTAATGGATTATCGTCATTCTTCATTAGTGTTTTCACAAAATATATCTGTGTCATTCAAGCAAGGTTACTCTCTTAAAAGTTATTAAGTTAAAGTGCTGTACAGTTTTAAATAAATATTTCTCAGTAACAAGAGATCATTATTTTTGCGCCATACCAGAAAATCTAATCACCTGTGCAAGACATAACTTGATTATAATCAATGACCTCGAGAGGGCATGTGACATGCTGCAGTGAGTCCACAAAGGGTGTTTAGAGATCCTTTGTGCCTACATGAATGCCGCTGATATGCAAAATAACATGATTCTATATAATTAGACTCTGACCTAAAAAACTATAATCACCTCCTCTTACCCCGAGAGAATCACTCTTCCCTCATCAACAAGCTTCTGGAAATGGATCGTATTACACCTTCAATTTTATATACATAAAATAAGCACTTTTCAAAATCCCCTCAAACATCACACCATTAGTCGTTGTCTTCAGTGAAAGACTTTTTAGGGTAGATTGTTATTGAAAGTCCTCTACACTTCATCCTTCTGAAAGGTGCCTTGATGAGGCAGTCTCCAGAAGCTGCAAATGCCATGGTTTGATATGCCATCTCCGTGCCACATTAGCATCAGTGGCAGTGACAGAAAGTTTTGCCTGGTTTTGTGATTGTACTTGTGAGAGGCAGAAGTCCTGGCAGAATGTTAAAACAATTCACCTGTTCCATCTGACTCCTTCTTCGATGTAGTTTTCCTATATGATATTTGCATCACTCTCTGTTCAGCAAATAGTTAGGAGATTCCTTACGGCCAGCCTGGACAGAATCATGGGTCTAGTGTGAGGCGTCCCTGCACATGGCAAGGGGGTTGGAACTTCAAGGTGATCTTCATGTTCTTTCCAACCCTAACTATTCTATGATTCTTACATTACTGCGACATGGGCTCTGATGGCTATTTGGAAGCACTTGGGGTTATTATATGTATTTTTCCAAAAGGAAAAATGTGTTCTTCAGGTGAAAAATATCTTAAAGAGGCATAGTTCTCCACTGCTGCTGCATCTTTATAAGGGTGAGCCATGTGTGATCCATTTGTTTTGGAGGCAGCAAATAGCCCTGACTGGTACCATAAGACTCAGCATATAAGAATAATATATTTACATATGGCTATGAAAGTGAAGCTATTTTATGAATATCAGTCAGATCCTCCCAACAAGAGGCTGAATGTCAAGGAAGCAAATTGTACATCTATTTTTGCAGCTAGAGAAACTGAGGCATGGAGGGCAAGGGTATCAGTTTCAGGACAACAGTGGAATGTCACGGTCTCTACCAAAGACAGTAATTCCTAGAAATTAGGCTCCTTTTAAATCTTATTTAAGGACTGTACATCTACACACCCTCATCTGACCACTGCAAAAGGCTCCTAAATACTGCAGCATTAGTGGAAATACAAAATTGAACTTGAAATATCACCAGGCTCTGAGCAGGAGCCAAGGGAAGGAGCTATGCTCTGTGCCCTATCCCAGAGAGTGTCCTAGCCAGGGAGCTGGAGCTCTTGAGGAAGTTCTGCTTTACCTGCAGAGAGCCTGGGCCGGGTCCTTGGTGTCTGCATCTCTTGTCGAGCATGCGGCAGCATGTGGTAACGTTTGGCTTCATTCACTAGATCCCGGCAAGCCTCTGAAGACTTTATCAACTCCTCGTTGTCAACAACATTTAGCAGATAGCTGGGATGGATGAAGGGGAGGCGCACCACTGCCAGCAACTCCGCAGCATACTGTGAGAGGGGAAAAATAATAACACACTACAGGCTTCAGGCCACAGTTCAGCCGCTCAGCATCTCCGCCTCCTTCCCTTGCAAACTGGCCCCTGTCACCCAGCCTGGAAAAACACTTCTCATGGATGCTGCACACAAACCCTGCCTAGAGATCAGGTGCAATAGAGACAACGAAGCCCTCAGTGTTCCCTCACCTGGGCTGGTTTTGGTCCCAGGAGACCGAAAATAACCTTCAAATGGTGGCAACTCTTGTTATATGGCACTGTATGGAAGGATTTTTGAAAGAAAAGCCCATTCTGGACTCAGGTGGAATATTACACCTTGTGCACTGGAGACATGGACAGCTTCCGAGTTTCCTGAATTAACCTTGAAATGCCAGTATGGTTGTTACACACTGTAAAAAAAAATCTAAACAAGCCTTTTCTGGCGTTATAAATGCGAAACAAATGCCGGTAAACAGCATGGATTTCAACAACTGCTATGGCAGAGACTTAACAGTCACCAGCCAATCTGCTGAAAATCTTTTAATTAATATGGTTTATTTGTTGGTGAAACAAATCATGTAGTTCTAGCTTTTGGGGAAGTCAGACTCCAGAGGGTGCTATACAAATACTGACAGTATGTTTCATCTTCTAAATAAATACATTAAACCTCAGAGGGCAAAGGACACCCAAGCAAATGAAGTTGTCTGTCACTGAACACGGCTTAAAGGAGAACAAAACCCCAAGAGAGAAAACTGCAATCGAAAAACCAAGAGCTCATATCCAGATTCATCTTTTTATATGTAATTGGTTATATCAGAACACAGCACAAGAGCACAGTAATAGGAAAACCTTGGTTCTTGAAAACCAATGCACACAAACAGGATGCAAACTAAGGGTGCACAGCAAGAAAAGATAATCATCTGTTGTAATAAATATTCATGTAGAGGCAGCATCCAAATATCCAACTGGGATTGAGGCCAGGATGCAAATAAATATTCCTGAGGTCCATGCGACTGGTCCTGAGGAACGCTGGGCGCCAGCAGCATCTGCTGGCCTGCAGATGCCTCCGGTCTTCCAGAAGCTACTTGGCATTTGCTTTCTTTTCCAGCAGTTGTGCCTGTCCCTGTAGTGTGTGAGAGCCAAGTCACAGCAGGAGCAGGAATGGGAATGGGGCAGGAGCACAGCAAGATGGGAGGGCAGGGATGCAGCCTGAGCTGGATAACATTTTGGTCAGGCAGGTGAGGATGGAGTGACACATGGGACTGCTTCCAGGGCTTCCCTCTTCCCCACTCCAACTGAAGAAGCAGGCTTCATTTAGGAGAAAAACAGAGGATTTTTCCAAACAGCAATTCACACTCCTTTACTGCTGGAGAGCCACGTCAGCCTGGAATGAGCTCAGCCAACTATCTGCAGGGAGCTGAACTCTGTTTGTGCCTGCAGGGTCATGGCAGCAGGGAGATGACTAGGGTCTCCTGCTCACTAGCCCTCCCGGCACCAGGACTGGCAGTTAGATACAGCCTGTAGAGTTGAAGCCTAGCCACCCTGCAGTTGTTTGGGGACAAAAATGTTGTTTTGGGGATCCAAAAGGGATGGGAAAATGTCAGTACTCCTTTCCTGAAAAAAACCAACCCATGTGACCAGTGAGTCTGTGGCTCCTCACAATTACCTTTGGCACTGCATAGGGACCACAAGTCTTGAGATCACTTCATCAGCCTCCAAACCTGAAAAGACACTCCTCTCTTTTCCCTTGCTGAAATCCATTCATAAGGTGCTTTCTAGAAGGTAAAATAGATACTTCCCTTCCCCAGAGTCACAAATGTCAGGCACTCGGCTGGAGACATCTTAATGTCATTAAATGGTACCTTGTAGGAGAGGGAGCAGTGGACATATGGCAGTGGGTGGCAAAGCTTTGATTTCAGGAAGCACTTTTTTAAAGAAGGCTGGAGGCGTTTAACCTTACATGGGAGCCAAGACAAAAAGTGGCATTGGAACATGGGAATAATGCGGATAGTGGGTGTACATGGGAAAAGCCAGGCAACCCCCATGGGGGAGGTTAATCCCCATTTCAGGCTGCTCAGGAAGCAGTACGAACTGCTAAAGGGCAGTTTAGATAAAGTTATAAAATATATGGAAGTGTATAGCGTTGCCAGCACTTCCTCTCGGTGCAGCCGCACGCACCAGAGCTGCTCCTGATGCTCCCAAGGCAGGTCTGTACTTGAAGCAGCCATAACACAAAGCAGTGCAATATACAGGCATAAATGTGGCACTGAATTATAGGCTTGACAGGCACCATGATGTTCCAAATTCAGGTGAAGTAGAGGAAGAGAGCTCCCCTTCAGCAGGGACACACAATTCCCACAGGTCCAGGGGAGCAATCGCTTCCATCTCCCACCTTCCCAGAACAAATGGGGCAGCACCACTGCCTGAGCACAGCGAGCTCTTCCCCTCACTCTCACTCGCCCACCTTGCTTTAATTAGATAAGTGAGAAAATGCGATTCTGTTTCTCTCCTGCATCCCCCCTGCTTCCGCCTTTGTCTCCTCTTTTGTCTGAGCTCATGGCTTAATTTGAAAAGGAACAATAATTAGAACATGTTGCTCCCTTTCATCAGCTTGAAAGTTAATGTCACATATCAAAACCTATGTCACTTTTTACTCTTACTCTTCCCTTTGCTCAAACAGCTAAGAAAAGCTCGCTCTGTGTGTATCTGCGTGTGAGCACGACCACACGCAGTTGCAACCTGGGCTTGCTGCTGATAGCATTAGTGGTACATATAATAGCAGTGTTTTTCACCAAGGGATTTGGAGAGTACATACCCTTGCAGTGTCTCTAGAAGACAGGAGAGGCTTTTATAAACCAACAGCTTTTCACATCACCTTTTTTAAGCACTATAGTCAAGGGTGAATTTCATTTAGTCTCATTGATTTAAGAATATTCAAGTGATTCAGGCAATCAGCAGCCTTTTTCTTTTAGATTCTCCCTTACGAAGACTCCCTAGCACTGTTAGCTATGATTGTACTAAATATCCTGTTACTATTATCCTTTTCATTTAAGACTAGAATAAGCACCACAAAGCATTTCAACCTCCTCACCATCTGTTATTTGCTCTCCATTCTCTAGTGTCTTTCCGTTGTTCCTCATACAGCTATGAAATATCTACTGCACCTATGGATGTTACTGGTTTTTATTAAAACAGCACAATGGCAAATTCAGCAGTCAATAACCTCGGGTTCCTAGAGCTGCAGTTTGCCCCTGCAACCCTGGGAATGTCTTCTTGCTACTTGGCTACAGGTGCTGTCTAGACAAGTAGAAGTATTTCTCAGGTCTTTGCTGGGAATCGCTTATGACTGATCTACAACATGCCTCACATGCCAGGGTGAAGCAGAGAATATCAATGCCCCTTCTGGCCTACAATTAGGAATGACTGACTCAAAAACATGGGAGACCATACCTCAGCTTCTTGAAAATGGACAACATCATTCAAAAATCTAACAAAGTTATTGTTATGCAAGGGAAGTTTTTGAACACCTGCTTTCTTTCAGGTTCCATGAACCTCAGCAATGCTCCTGTTGGATGAATGGAGCTGTTTGCATTTTGTACCGGCAGACGATCTAGTTCATCTACTCCTTGCTGAGCAGTGATGCTGCCAGATACCCCCATAGTGCTGTGCCACAAAAGCTATTTGTACAGTCACTGGGAACACAGAAGAGTAGCAACCTTTGACAGATGTTATCTGGCTGGCTTCAAGGCACTTAATTCACTGATACCAATTTGAGTGCTGAGCTAAAAGCAAGGTCTCCAATAAGCCTGCAATCACAAGTGTGTTTCATAAAAAGAAAAATCTTGGGAGATCTTATCTTTTCTTAATTACCTCAACATTTCAGAGGAGAGATCCAGCTCTGGATTCGGACACCTAAACAGGTACATACAAGCAAGTATTTACTTGTCAGACAGACACGTGTAAACTCATGTTATAATTAGTAGAGATTTAGTCAACACTTAACACAGTCCTCAGAGCAATCTGAGCTGAGTGGATGCATCATGCACCAGGGGAAGAAGAGAATATCAATGTCCCCTTCTAGCCTAAAACTGTGAGTCATTAGATCCAGGAAAAGGGAGTGTGTTCCTCAGAACATGCCTAAAACCATGCCACGCTGGAGACGCTACAACCAGATGTTAATTTAAACTGGAGGGAGGGTGATTAATTATCCCCTCTGATGGGATTTTTTGCATCCATATGTCGTGGGTGCAGTGCTTGAAAGTTACAATCATGCTACAAGGAACCCTAAATGCTATCACTGGGTCAGTGTTGACTCTGAGGAATATGTTATCAACATGTACTTGAAGCTGACCCTTTCATGCCTTTCCCTAATCATCTGTTCATACATAAGTTACTCCCATCTTGTTATGCAGGGCAGAGCTTGAGCAAACTAGATTGCAAAGCAGTTCAATGTAGGCTTTTTGTTCCTGGCTGGTAGTTTGAGTGAAGACGTTTACTTTGCTAAACTTTTTGTGACATTTTGTCTCCTACCACTTATATCAGTATTATGAACTCTTGCTTGCAAGTGGGCTTTGTTCTGGTATCTTTTAAGTTTCAGTTACAAAACCCTCTACAGTATCACATTAAAAATAATCTTTTTATTCTTAAATCTCTAATCCAGTAAAATCCTCACAGGTATTCTCCAAAAGGACTCTCAGTGTGCTCCTGCATAGACTTGGGCTACGACTGCATACAGTTAGCTTTAAAGGAAAGATGTTTACCGCCACAGAGTCAAATTTCCTGCTCCTTAAATGCTACACTCGAAAGCTCTGAATATTCTTAACATTTCTGAAGTAATGCCCAGAGAGGTTAAAATAATGTTTCCCTTATGCTTTATAACTCGTCTGTCTCTCCAGTTTGCTGTTCTTCCTACAAAGGACCCTTTGTGCTATTTGCCTAAAGAAACAGGCTTCAGCTAGAAATACAAATACAGAACTTAGGCTACCCACATTACGATTGGGTTTTGGCCCAATAAGCTGCTGTTTCAGCTCTTTACGCATAATGCCAATAGAGGTTTTAAAATGGTATGGAATATATTCATATTCCATGTATTCATATGAAATTTCATATATTCATATATGGAATATAACAGTAGGAATATATTCAATTAATCTGAGAGTTACAAAGGAGATTTATGTCATCTCACATAAATCTTGGGTTCAGACTTGCCCCACATCATGCACTAGCTCAACGTGAGAGCTGCAGCAAGAACCTCCTTGGATTGAGGAAGCCATCAGGGACAGATTTGAAGCAGAATCAGCTCTCCACTGTGTAAAACTCCTTCAAATGAGAAGAGGGCACTCTAGTTAAAAAAAACACCACCCAACCCCCCCAAGCGGCAGATTCTAGCCTTTGATATCTACTCTGTAACCAAGGGGCTGTGCCAATGGTGACAGCTGGGGATGTGGAATGGTAGCCATGCAGGAAGATGCACTGGAGTAGTGACATGAATGCTATCTCCCTGTAACCATCTCCAGCTCAGCCCAGGCTTCCCCAGCAGGTTACCCAACCTGATACTCAAAATACTGCTGGCTCCAAGTTTCCAAGTGCAAGCCCAGCAAGAAGTGGCTGGTTTGGGGAAGCCAATGCTGTTGGTTCACTGCTTTGGCATTGTCAGAAATACTCCTTTTTTTGGCTAGATTTTCATGACACTTCTCTGCTACTTGGTAATGAAGGTATTTAGCATTACAAAGACATACTGTATTTCCAGTAACCCCCTGCACATTCCTACACCCAAGGTCACACCTGAGCTCCCTGGTGTGCTTGGCATGTTTATTAATTGCCTGTATTGGCTTCTGGGTATTGCATTGCTGACTTCAGATTAAACCCAAAGGCTTTGTAGCATGTCAGCCAGCAGCCTCAACATACGGGAGATAAATGTGTGGCAGAAGATTCAGTTTGCAGACGCAGAGTTCAGCTGGCGGCTTGGCTGTGACATGCCATGTGTGTAAGTCTTGTGCCTAGCAAGAAGGAAAGAGCAGCCCCTCTGTCTTCCTGAAATAACGTTTCATATGTGACATCTTTATGGCATCACAGCTGACTAAACACTGTAATGTCATCAGCGCCACGTAAAGCGACCTGCTGTCCGCATCCCCAGCTTGTCTACAAAGCAGCATATGGGTAGGTATTTCCACCAGTAATACGATGAGAGTTTTTTAAATATGAAGGAAAATAAGTCACTGATCCATCATACTTGGAATTTACCTGATACTAAGGTTTAAAGAAGAACCTTTACTCTTGACATGCAATATGTGGCTTGCTGACTGAATTATCAAATAAACCCCTTAAGTTCACCCCAAAGGTTACTACAGAAGTGAGTGGCATTTCTCTTGTTTATAGGCAGTCATGTACCCAAACACCTGTAATCACACAGATGCACCACAAAAGCATGCTGCCAACAACGAAATGGTTGAAGCTCCTCACACATCCATGTCGCAACACACTGAAACATTATATGCAATAATTCTCCAAAATCCTTCCTGCCCGCTGTGTAAACTGATTTTGGTTCTGGAAGTCGGCCCTGATCCCTGGGGCCACATGCAGCACAAAGCAATGCAAGTGAACATGTATGAGAAGCTGCTTGTGGGTATGTGTCTTTGTAATGTCATTGCTTCAGCAACAGCAGAGACGTATTTCGTAAAAAACAGGAAAATGTGTTGGGAAAGCCACAAATGAAGAGACTGAGAAGACTGGGACATGAGGGAGCTCCTCAAACCAATCCAAACTTCAGAGAAAAAATCCAGTAGAATTTCAGTCAAGGGTATCCCTTTAAAAAAACTTAAAAGTTTTATATGGGGGGAATTTAAGGAACTGCGAAAGTCACCTGCATCCTCTTTTTTATTAAATGAAGCTTCTTCCTTCAATATACAGCTAAGGGAATGTTTCTGCACTGATTCTGTTCCTGCTGCTGCCTTTTCTTTTCTCTCTGTAAGCCTGTACAGGCTCTGAGTGTGTCTGCAATAGCTTTTTTAAAATCTGAGCTTTTTGAGCAGCCCATCCCTGGGAAATCGCAGGGGTTACTGCTCATCCCTTGCATTTTTCACTTTCAGAGCAATTGGAGCTTCTTACACTTTCATTATGGCATCTTTTTGAATTTGTCGTCTCTTCCCGCAAATGGATTTCAAAGCATCAGGGTAGTGTGGGCTTTTCAAAGAAGCCTAATTGAACTGAAATAGAGTGTTAGTGCCTAATTCACTTAGGCTCCCTTGGAAGCTTCCTTTTCGTACTTATTTGAACACTGCTTCCCTGAAGCTTAATGCCCTTAAGTACATTGATTGATCAATTAATTTCCTATTATGATGAACTTAAATAATTTGTACATGCTGCTATCGGGTATCAGCTTCTGAATGTATCATTACCTCCTTGTCACCACAGAGCAGCATTGGGATTTTGCTTGTTCCCTGTCAGATACTCTGTTTTCTTGGAGCAAGCTGCTCATCTGCACAACTTTGGAAACTCTTTAAAATGTGCCTGAGAAATGATGCTACCATCTCAACAGCCTAGCTGCAGACCAGGGATCTCCCATTGCTCTCACGGTTACCAACCCCTTTTCCTCTGTTGGATATTGAATCTGAGTTGTCATTCTCTGTCACTGCCAAAATACTGCTCATGGGCATTTATAGCATTTTTTACATAAGTCCTCTTCTCATTCTATCACCTTTTCTTGCCCTCACTGACAGATACATGGCTTTCACGTGGGCTTTGTGTTTGCTTAGACTAATTTGCCAAGTCTCAAATTCATCCCAGCGGCCCTTTCTGTTGTTACGCCCCTTGCATCCTTCCAGTCAACTCTCCTTTGGGCTTCAAACACTTGTAGACGTTTATCCCTTTACAGCTGTCATTAGGCCAAGTCATGCATATTCACATCTTTTAATCTTTTTTTCCTCACATCAGTTCCTTCAGTCTTTTAATCATTTGTGTGGCTCTTTAAATTACCTCAAATTTGTCTACGCATCTCTGTTTCTCAGACACCATGAAGATGCTGCTCAGACAAATCTGCCTCCAAGGACACAAGTTCATAGAAGGCCTTTTAATGCTTTAATGGTATAGAAACCTGACTTTACTGCTGGACAGCATGATTTTAAACAGGGTTTAAAAAAAGGGTACACAATTATATCCTTGAGCATGCAACAAAAGGTGACTTCCATTCAGCTGAGCCTCTTGTCTGTCACGCATCTCTGCAAGTATATGCCTCTCTTCCAGCACTATTCTGGGCAACTTGTTGAAATGTTTGTCCTCTCCACACTTCTTCCTTCTCAGGGCAAGAAAGAAGATTCATGCAACTGCCAGTCCAGTTTTCCCAGCTTTTGTTATTAATAAATATGCTATTATCCTTTTTATGTTAGAGAAAACACATACAACTTTGGACTTGGAAAGGAAGATAGGAAAGTTTCCAATGAGCTTTGGTATGCCTGTGCCCCGTGCAGGCAGCAAACTGCTGCACATTCAACAACCTCACATCTTCCCCATCCCGTGCTGATGCTGGGTAAGACTACAGCTTTGAGCAGCTCTG
This sequence comes from Forpus xanthops, assembly GCA_032466535.1. Taxonomy (NCBI): domain Eukaryota; kingdom Metazoa; phylum Chordata; class Aves; order Psittaciformes; family Psittacidae; genus Forpus; species Forpus xanthops. Next base: position 2,872 of record JASSUY010008079.1, on the reverse strand, counting down.
GCAGATCTTAGTACTGGCAGACAACAGTTTGTTATCCACTGGATGTTCCCAACAGCCCACATGGGAGGCACCACTTCCCTCCAGCTTATAGTGTAAGAAATGGGGGCAATAAGGTGAAACAATCTGCCCAAGGCCATGCAGAGAGCTGGGGGATGAGCTCAGGTAAAGACTGCTTGGGGCTGGTAGAAATCTTTGCTTGTTCAGATGCCTCAGATCGTGCTGGTTTCCAGGCAGTAAAGCCTCCATTATACAATATATTTTTTGCATGAGTTCCCTGGAGTTGTAATAAGCTTATCAAGGGGATAACTGTTAGGATAAACCCTACAATCTTGTCCATCACTCAGGAAGAGAAATAAACACAGAAAAACCCAGTAGATTCAGCTTTTCCAGATGTGTCAGTTGGCTGCAGGCTTTCCACTCAGTGACAAGTAATCAAAGGGACTCCTACAACCAGCACTCCGTGTCCGCTGGTACAGGAAATTACCTAACTAGTCCAGACCTCACATCACAGGCTGCTTCTTTTGGTTAGACTGTTTTTGTGTGACTGCACCTCAAGCAGCACTGAAATAGCTTCATAAACGTTACCATATGAGCTGGCATGCTGCTCCAACGCACTGGATGCGATTATTTACCAAATCCTGGCTTAACATAGATGTCATTCTCTGAACTGCCTCTTTGTCTTATGTAGATGGGTAAGTAACCTTTAAAGGACTGTTATTCTCTGTAACAAGGCTAGGGTGCTGCTGCCTTTTGTAATGCCATGGAGCACTTTTATAAGCACCATAAGACTTCATTTGAGCACAATTTGCAAAACCAGAAGTCAGTCAGAGTGCAGCTTTTCAACTTGCCTTGCAAGCAAATCCTGGCTCCTTCCCTGCCACTGCTCTCCAGCATGGTGGGGAATGACTTAGGAAAAGCAGAAATAATTAGATACCTGAAGAAGAGCTTTTAGAAAGGCAGGGAAGAGCACAGCAAACTCAGTGCCCTTCCAAGAGAACAGGAGACTGTTGAAAATCTCCTTCCCAGAGGCTCTCAGAAAGGGGTCTGGGCAGGAAGGGAGGCAGTGATGGATAAGTTGTTATAAGAGTACAGCACAAGGAGCTGCAGTGTGGGGAACACTAGCGGGGAGATTTACTGTCCCCAGGTGTAGCTTGCACCCAGAGTGACACAAAGTCATTAAAGCACAAGGAGTTTTGGAGGGCTGCAGCTGCCCTGGGGGCAACAGGTGCTGATTTAGAGAGAAAGCTCCTTCTCTAAGCTCCTCTGTGGGCATGTCTCTGCTGAGCAAGCCCCTGCCAAGCTTTGCCAGGGAAGATGGACATGGAGGTGAGACAAGCAGTACAGACCTTACCCTGTTTGTGCCAGAAATCCACCTTTGGGAGAATCAGCAATGCAGTGCTTAGAAGAAGCTGCCAGAGAGGCTTTTAATCACCTGCTGTTGGAGCTACTGAAAATAAAAACGTGACAAGAGCCTGTTCTCTCAGGCAATGGGAGATGGGGAGAGGGGAGATACAAAGAAAACACAGGCAGTGGAAATCCAGGTCCTGAAAGATTTAGCTGCCAGGACTGCCTTTGGGAGAGGGAAATAAAACCAGACCAGTCCCCTGAAGGGTGCAGTAAGGCAGGAATGATGTCTTGGGTCTACTACAATGCATGGCTAAAACCTCTCCAGAAACATCCCCAACAGAACCCCTAGGTGCAGGGGCAATAAGCCTGCTGCTGCACTGCTGATTCCTACATGCTCACTGAGAGCTGAGAGAACACATCTAACCGAACTGTGAATGAAGTCCAAATATTCATGCATAGCTCCTGCAAGAAGGTCCATCACACCTTTGGCATTGCCATGGTCACCCAGTTCTGCAAAACTCTGCATCTTGTGGGAGCTTGGGCATTTCCTGGCTTGATGTGCCTTGCTGCACACCAAGCACAAATTTCCACTCATCTTTATCAGAAATAAGATTATTTAGGTCTATCTTCCTTCCTATCCACTGTCAGAGCTATTTGTTCCTGGGATCTGAAAATAAGGAAGTCATTATTGTAAAGATGGTACTTTTCATGGTAAGTTCTTACAGAAATAAGTACCCATTTAACTAAGAGCTTTATAATAGATCAAACCATGCAGAGTACAAAAAAAGTGAGAGCTACAATCCAAAGAAGGTAGTTTAGTGGCAGGATTGAGCATGAAAATAGTTATCTGCTTGGTATCTTTAATACTAATTTATTCAACACCCTCATCTCTGGATAAATACAAATTGAAAATTAAAAGCCCTTGTAAACTAATGCATGAAACCAAAGCACCACAGAGAAATTTGGAGAAGCAAATGAAACTGCCCCAAGCAAACTCCAAGGGCACTGCAGAACCAGGCCAGAGGGGAAGAAATCTGGACATAAAAAAAAAAAAAACCAGGAAAACCAACCCAAACTTCAACATGAAAGGAGGAGAGGAGGAGGTGGTGGTGGAGGCAGCATTAAGAGCATTTAAAAAACCCAATTCATGACATTGCCTTCTGCACGGCGCAGAAGGAAATACTAAAACCAGCAGTTGTGAATATGTGACTGGGACCACCTGGTAAGTGACATATTCTGATTGCACAATGTAAACAGGATCCCACCACAGGGCTGCTGTGCTCTGACCCTTGTGAATAATAGAATCATAGAATAGTTAGGGTTGGAAAGGACCTCAAGATCATCTCATTCCAACCCCCCTGCCATGGGCAGGGACACCCCACACTAAACTATGCCACCCAAGGCTCTCTCCAAACTGGCCTTGAACATCGCCAGCGATGGAGCATTCACACCTTCCCTGGGAAACCCATTCCAGTGCCTCACCACCCTCACAGTAAAGAATTTCCTCCTCAGATCCAATCTAAAC
>JASSUY010008077.1:0-65122 GCA_032466535.1 Forpus xanthops | reverse complement strand
TTCTCTTCTCCAGGCTGAACAGCCCCAACTCTCTCATCCTGTCTTCATACAGGAGGTGCTGCAGTCCCCTGATCATCCTCGTGGCCTCCTCTTGACTTGTTCCAACAGTTCCATGTCCTTTTTAGGTTGAGGACACCAGAACTGCACACAATACTCCAAGTGAGGTCTCACAAGAGAAGCTCTGCAGCTCAGTTGATACGTTGGAGGGAAGGAATACCATCCAGAGGGACCTTGACACGCTTGTGAAATGGGCAGATGACAACCTGATGAAGTTTAACCATGACAAGTGCAATGTCCTACACCTGGGTCAGAGCAATCCCAGGCACAGATACAAGTTGGGCAGAGATGACATTCAGAGCAGCCCTGAGGAGAAGGACTTGGTGTTGATCGATGAGAAAATGAACATGAGCCGGCAGTGTGCTCCTGCAGCCCAGAAGACCAGTCGTATCCTGGGCTGCATCAAAAGGAGTGTGACCAACAGGTCGAAGGAGGTGATCCTGCCTCTTTACTCTGCTCTCACAGCAAAACCAAAACCAAGCAATCCTTTGAGCAAAGAATCTTGGCTATTTTCCTTTTCGTTAGTAGACGAAAATGATAATGAGCAGAAGGCAATTTCACCTTAAGTTCCTTTTCCTGTTTCAGCTCCATTGAGAAATAAACACCTGTGGCTACAGAAATGAATAGTAAAAAATGATAACAACAAATAGGAGGGGGATCCACTTACTTTATATGGAGAATGAAGTATCATTCTGAGCACATTGTAATGTTATTAATATTAACATTAATAACACATTAATTAATATATTAATATTATTATCATTATTTTAATAACATTCACTTTTTAACCCAGAATCCCACTAAAGGGCACATATGCTTAAATAGACAGGTTAGGCTCTTGTGGTTCCCAGCGTAGTCAATAGAGCAAGAAAAGCTTATCTAGGAGATTAACTTACTTCATGTTTCAAATCATCACTCGTGAAGGACCTTAGATACCTCAAGTGTCAACAGCAGTTTCAAAGCAAAGAGAATAGCGTTATTTCACATCTGGGGAAACCAAAGCACTGCAGAATGAGGGGATGTGCCTTTGTTACCAGTCCTGGTGTCCTAAACTAACACCCTAGCTGCTGGGTACCACTGCATCTCAAGGTACATATGACTTCTGATGAATTCATCAGGTTGGAAGCAGTGACTCCAAGTCCCTGTCAACACAGGCATAAACTTTCAGGGTAATGGGAGCTCTTGGGTCTTCATCTCTCTCATGAAGGTATGCTGAGAAAGAGAAAGTTGGGGCTGTTCAGCCTGGAAAAGAGAAGGCTGCGTGGAGACCTCACAGTAACCTTCCAAATATCTGAAGGGGGCCTATAAGGATGCAGGGGAGGGACTCTTCATTAGGGACTGTAGTGACAGGACAAGAGGTTACAGGTTCAAACTCAAACAGGGGAAGTTTAGATTGGATATGAGAAAGAAGTTCTTTACTATAAGGGTGGTGAGGCACTGGAATGTGTTACCCAGGAAAGCTGTGAATGCTTGGTCGCTGGCAGTGGGTTGGACGTAGCCTTGGGTGTCATGGTTTAATAGGAGGTATCCCTGCCCATGGCAAGGTTTTGGAACTAGATGGTCTTAAGGTCCTTTCCAACCCTAACTATTCTATGATTCTATGATTCTTAGAAGGCTGATGCAAGATTTTCCCACCAGGAAAGCTATTTGTCTATTAGTACAATCTAATCCTGACCACATTTCTTCTGTGTAGTCACCTCAGAGCGCAAGAGCTGCGTCTGATGAAAAACCATCATTGCAGGTGGCCTTGGTTCCACTTTACACATGCCATGGTTGAGTCCCTTTCTGGAAGCAAAAAAGCAGCCCTGCAGGGTGGAACTGTTGCACTACCAAAATATAGGTCTCCCTCTGACTTACCTAGTCTCTGCACTCAGTATCTGGCTAACAAAGAGACTTCTCCAGAAAGATGAGAAAATCACTTTTTGCAGTGTTTCTAGACAGAGCATTAGGAGCCCAACTAAGTAACTTAAGTGTATTAGCTGAACACTTACGAGCAACTATGAAGGAGAAGCATGTGTTTAAAGGAAAAGTCCCCTCTTATTCAGTCACTGTGAAGGCTGCCTCATATTCTAGCAGCTTTCAAAACATTTCTAATAACCAAAAAGCATGGGTTTCTCTGGGAGTAAAATTCTTCCACCTAGGATTCTTCTAATCAAACATGCATACATATAAAAACTGAAAAGGTGTCTGAAAAGGCCAAAAAAGGGTGAAAAAAACTAACCCAAAACACATGGAATGCACTGAAGCTGAAACCACAGAAACCTCAAAGAGAGAACTAATAGCCACAGCATCACCCAAATTCCACTTGCTTCTCATTAGAGCTTTCCTACACAGGGACATGCAGGAAAGTCAGCTAAGTACAGGTGTGAAGTCAGTGCCCATAAATTAAAGCACATGTGCATGTTCTCATTCGGGATTAAAATGCCTACAGCACTGCCTACAGCAATGTAAGGTGACTTTTTCCTGAGTGAGAGCATCCCTACAAAGGCTGAATGTCTTTAGCTGGTGCACATTGATTTCGCACCTTTGCTCATTCACCTTCCAGAGGGCCCCTGCTAACACAGGGCTGCAAAGGGCCAGGCAAGGGGGGAGCTGAGCTGCTGCTAATGTAGGGATAAGAAATGGGCCCATGCTGAAGCCCTGGAACTGGTTTACTTTGCACATTGCAAACATGGCTGTAAGAAGGAGTTTCTTCTCTGTGGGCCAGTGTCAATGTACACCCAGCTGCGTACTCAGATAACAAAGAATCATGGAATGGTTAGGGTTGGAAAGAACATTAAGGTCATCTAGTACTGGGTTTTTTGCATAACCAAAAGTGATTCCTTTGGTGCACTGAGGCTGCTCTGGCTTTGCTTTTTGAGTGTTGCACTCTTCTGTTCCTTAATGATGCAGCCACATCTGTCTGGATATGAAACACCATACTCCCATGAAGGCCCATGAAAATTTGACTTTCAATCTTTCTTGTTCTGCTTTTCTTTCAGTCCACACCCAAGTAATAGTGGGAAAAAACGTGGATAATCTTTAGTGTACTCTAGGTCTGGAACAGGTTTGGGTAAGAGCAATAGAAGTTGATGAAAACCTGAAAAGTTTGTTAGGAGGATGAGTAGACACAAGGGACTGAATTTGATGTCCCAAACATTGCTTTCCTGTCCCATGCGTGTAACGTCAGGGGAAAGTTGTGTAAGCTGGAAGAATGTGGTTGGTTTCAGTGCATGAAAAACATGAGTGTTAAGGCCCACTCACCCAGTGATAACAACAGTCTAATTTCTTCTCCATTTCCATGACACGCACAATGTAATCTTAACCTGAGCCACAACAGTAAACTGTCACCCCTATCTTGGTCCAAAATACAAGCATCTCTTAATTCCTAGAGAAACCAAGGCTTATAGCAAGGAGAAAGGACAAACCTGCTACAAAAATCTGCAATAAGCATGGAAGAAATCTGATTTTATTTCCATTTCTCTGCCCATTGACACATTGCCTTGTCCTGGTTGCAAGAAAACACACATATAAGTCTTATACCAGGCTGTTTTCCAGCTCCCCAGCATGTCTCTGTTCATAACCCAACATGACATGTCCCACCTTTGCTAAAGCAAATAAGGAACTGAGGTGTGAGAAGGGAAGGATGGGTCAGAAGTGAGAGCTGTGGCATAGACGCCAAGGATAACAGCTTTAACCATGCCAGGAACTGGAGATGCAGTTCCCTATCATCAGGGCAGCTTACAGCCAGGAGGGTATGGGCCTCTTTTGCCCAGGTCCACTGATGCTCAGCCTGTCCCAGCCACAACAGGGGTGGGAGCTGCAGGTCTTGCACCTATCAGCTATGGTGCAAGGTAAACCAGGACCTTCCTCAGATCAAACACGCACTGATCCCTTCTTTCAGTGCAGAACAACCACAGCTACATCCTTCAGCTGTGCTGAGGAAGATCTTGGTTTTGTCACACATGGCCAGCACTGCGGGAGAATGGCAGATAAGCCTTTCTGCCCAGAAGTGTTCTATTCTGCTCTGTGCTGTCTTCATGCTGTGTTGTGAGCAGGAAGGTTTTGACACGTGGCTGTAAGAAAGGTGGCACTCTCGTCTTGGTTACCTTGCACAAAGCTCATTTTGCCTGCTTGAAAACGAAGTTTGTTGGCACAGGAGGGGAAAAAAACACTTTTCTCTAGCAAATGGCACTATAGATGTGAAGAAACACATCTGGGAGTTGCAATCCACCCAATGGTTTGTGTGTTTGCCAGATAGGGAACACAGCTCAATCCCTTAGCCCTAGGTGCCCACTCACAGCGCCTGAATTCCAAAAGTGCCATCCCCACTACTGCAACCAATTGGCAGAGATGGAGGAGTCCCTCAGTCCCCTAAATGTCTGTGGGAATTCCAGGATGCTACTTAGTCTCTCCTCAACCTCCTGGAAGCTAATAGTCCTCCCTTACACACTTGATTTGCTCAAACTCATCTCTCTTGCATGGGACTTGAACTCTTCTACCTGTTTCTAAGGCTCTGCACTGACATCAACTAAGGTAGAGCACAGTTTCACTCCATCAATGGCACCCTGGCTTCTTCATCATGGTAAATACATCTTTGCTTCTAGTCTCACCAAGTCATGGTGACAAACAGCAGCAGCCAGGACATAACAAGCCACTAAGGACAAAGCACAGTATGTTTCAGTTCTTGCCATAAGGAGAATACAGACAGCAAAACTGTTGAGCAACCCATATTATCTTACAATAACATCTGTAAATGCAGTCATGTAGGGTGTTTCTTTTTCACATCAGGCTACTATATACAAATCTTTGCATATGGTACATCATCAGACACAGTGTTAAGAAAGACAAATCCAGCACACTGGGGTCACCCATGGTGATGGCATCACTGAGGTTTGAGCCTCAGTTAGCTCCATCTGTGGGAGGTCCTGTTGCCACTTGGTTCTAATAGTCATATAGCCCACTTATACAGGGAGGCAGGAGAGGTATAGACCCCCCTGCCACCACAGCCATCATCACCGGGATCTCCTGCTGGTAGAGTGGGAAGTCCAACGTCCTGTGCTGCCAGCTCAGTGCAGTAAAACCATGCTTTTGAGTCCTGAGTTTAATGACTTGGGAAACTGGAGTCTGCAAACCCTTGCAGCTGAGTGCAAGTGCCATACGTAACCTACCTCCGGTTCTCCAGAGGCAGAAAACCGAGGCACAAATGGTCCGTGCTGGTGCCAGAAATGTCCAAAACGACATGTAGTAAAAGCAGCTGAAAAGATTGCAGAGACTTTCTGGAATGATCCATTAACATTTTTATGATGAAATATAGGTGTGACAGCTCCCAACCATCTCCTCTCACCTCCTTAGTGTGGCAGTGGTGGTAACACCTGCGGATGGGATACTACATATGGCAACAGGCTCCCTCTGCCAAGAGACACGGAACTGTGTTGATGGAAATATGAAAATAGCCACACCTTGAGTAGCTCTGGGTTAAAATGGGGAAATTGCATCTTTCAGTCTTCTTGCACGGAGAATATTTGCAAGAAGGGGAGGGAAAAACATGTGTGGAAGTTCACAGCCTGGTGTTGAGCTCCACTGAGTCAGCTACGTTGGCTGTAGGATGGCTGACATCCCAAACCAAGGGGAATAACGACGGAGGCTGAGGTCTCTGGGTCTTTCATTCAGTTGAACACAAGTTACCAGACTCAGTGTGAGGGCAACTGGGTAAGAAGCATCATTCTGAATTATCAAAGTTATCTTGAACTGTCTGATGCATCCCTATTGCAGTCATGAGAGTCTGTGGCTGAGATATTGCTTCATCCTGTGAAGAGGGCAAATGATAAAGATGGCACAGATTTGGGTACTGGGCCTGCTGGTGAGATGCTGAGTATCTGGGTGGGAATTGAAGAGATGGAGTAGTTCACCCAGGCTGCAGTGAATGAAAAATGCTGGGGGTGGGGGGGAGAAGGAGAACTCATATAAGCAAAGATCCCATTTTGTTTCCTTTCAGTTTCATTGCAATTAAGGCTCCTAATTGAAACCAGTTTTACCCAAGGTTTACTGTGCTGGTTGTTTTCTTTCTCTGCTGTTAAATGCAGGTGTTCCACATAGCAGGAAGTTGGCACGAAGGGATAAATTTCCAAAGCACTGCTTGTACCATTCATAAATTAATGCCTAAAGAAATCAGTGTTGTGACAAGTTTGGCTGTGCAGAGGAGCTTGTCTGGGAGAAGAGGACAGGAAGAAGGGGTGAGGAAAGGATGTGTGTCACAGCTGGTGGATGGAGGCACTGCAGTGATGGTGTGAGGAATGAAAGTCAAGTAGGATCAAGGCTGATGCCTTGATGCGCAGCAGCATACAACAGCCTTGGCTCAATCCTACCCTAGTGAAGTAAGAAGAAAATCTCTGCTGGGTTGCCATGGGGGCAGTTTTAAACCCATCATTTCGTGTTGGAGCTCTGCAGAGCAGAGCTGGATCAGATGAAGTAGGACCTCCAGGGAGCTGTTTACCAGCCTGGAAGTGGGCTGCAACTCTGTACATGCTGCTTTGCTGATGTGGAGTGAGTGAAAAATGAACCAAAGCAATATTAAAATCGTAGTGTGCCTACAGAGCCATGGGTGTGTGTGTGATGCTTTGCAGACAAAAAAAATTCTAAAGAAAAAAAAACAAATTTTACCCTAAATATAATACCTTCACAGAGACCTGCATTTGCAGAGGGAGCAGCTCCTGGAATATAGATTTCATGTGTGAAATTGACTGCCACTGCAGATTCTCTTCCCTCATCTTCCTCTCTATCTGAAATACAGTTTAATAGTGCTTAGGGGTGACATATTTATGGACAGTGAATGTGGCAAGCCCCTTACATAGCTACTTGTGGTTGCACAGTGGATGAAAGAGAACAGCCATTCCCAGCTCAGGAGAGGATGTGATGGTGATTTTAGATGTTACCACAGAGTGAGCCCAGGTACATGCAAACATCCTCCTCCAATTCTGACGTTATTTACTCCTGGAGGATAATGGGGTGTGTGTGTGTTTGTGTAAATTAGTCCTTGATCTTGTGAAGCAGCTTTAGAGTGGGGACACAAGGTGTGGGGAGCTGTTTGCTGGTATACCTCTGGCTGCTCAAAAATCAGTCCAGTGGATGCTAAAGGGCTCTGGGCTGGTGATGCAGAAAAACTCCTAATGCAGAAATCATCTCAACACTCAGGGCTCTGATCTGCTCTGCAGCTTGTATTATCCTGTAGAGCTTTGGCCTGGAGGAAACAGGGGTGTTGCAGACCAAGGTGGCTCTGCCGCAAAGTCTATCCTTCATCTCAGATAGACCAACTGCTGCACACCTTGGCCATTAGATCCAACCCTCCTTGAGACACAGAGACAAGCACCAAAGCAAAAAAAGATGAATACTTCTGCTAGGAAATAGGTCGGTGAGCTTTGGTTTTTAACCGCAGGGGCCATCATTTTCTTATCTCATCACAGCTCTCTGCCCTGCAAGGCGCCCTGCTCCAGCAGATGCTCACCAGGCAGGAGGAGCCCTGATCACCCACGCCAAGCCCAGCATCGTGTTATACAGCAGTACACAACCCCTTCTTGTTAGGTACACATTACCCCTGCTCGATTCAGCAGCACCTTTCCATTGTGCTCTTAGTGGCAGACTAATGTGATAAAAAAGTGTTTATATCACATAGTATTAAGCTGTGTATCACTCAGGTGCTGTTTTCAGAGGAGCAGAGCCATGTCACAGGGTTAACCACCAACGGAAGCTGAAGCTTCAACAGCCTTTATTAGCTCGGCAAGTGCTCCTAACCACACTCTTCCTACTTGCAGAAAAGGCATCTTCTTTCATGAGCCTCCTCTTGGGCTGTGGAGGTGATATTTACCAAATAAAAACTGTTGCTGCACCTGTGTAGTTCTCATGTGGCTTTTAGGTTAACCCATTCTCGGAGGCTGCTGTAGGAAGCATCCTTGCCTTTCAGTTGGGTTTGCGAGAGATCAGTGCAGAGCCCTCCTGGTAGAACCTCATCTTGTTCCCATCTCAGCATGATGTTTGGATGATCAGGGCATGAGGGGTGCACAGGTAGGAGAGGAAATAGGAATGTCTCCAGATCTGGGCAGAGCTTCTCAGCTGCCTTTGCTGTCGTGTGGCAAAGCACACATATAAGGAAGGTTCCAAAGGGGTGAAAGACTTTGTTTGGTACTGTCACCCTGTGTAGGGCTGTGAATCGCCGAGGTCAGAGCCCAGCTCCAGTTAGGCATGCATGAAGATGAGAAGGTGAAGGAGGTACATGGAGGAAATGTCTTGGATCTGTTTTCCAAATTCATTGAAGACATTAAGCAAAAGCTTTGTGATTCCATAAATGTTTTCTTAGGGGTAACACTCACACTTATCTGCATTCAGGTCCCTCGCTCCTCATTCCTGCTTTGATGTTGCTTTTGGAAGGAGAAGAGGCATGGGACAGACTGCTTTTTGTCAAGCAGAGTCCAAGTTACTGTCTGATTCACATTACACTAGCGCTGGGCACTGAATGGGCATATCTGGGTTAGCAGCAGGAGGAGGAGATAGGACAAAAGTCCATTGACACCTACAGCAGACACTTCACCCAAGAACCATGCCTCTATCAAGCTTCATATTTTCCACCTAAACAGGAGCGGCAGATGAACTCCATATGAAACTCTATAACTGGTGCTGTGCTGCTGGTGTACAGAGAGATATCCCACAGGCCACTTCTCCCAAATCCAAGGTGTTGTTGGGAAAATACCTTCAAGCAAACCTCTTCTGAGTGGAGAGTGCTGTCAGGTCGTATGTGCCCGCTACAGCAAAGCCCCCTAGTAAAACTTCTCCCTTTGCTGTAATTAGCTCATATCCAAGGCTGTTCCTCTGTGTGTACCAGATCAACCTTACCATAAGCATCTGTCAGGTGAAAACACATAGTGAGAAAGAAGTTGTCTTGTTAGACTCAAGAGGCAAGAGTGACAGACCTTTGCTGACAGCTTACTTAGGTCTAAAGTGAAGCTAAAGAAATCCATGGTGGAAAATAAACCCTAAGGGCTACTGAACACAAACACAGACCCTCCGGTTCAGATGCAAATTACTGACACTTAGGAGAGTGTTCGAGGAAGTATCACTACATGATTATACTCAGCATTTTTCCAAGCTGTATATTGTTAGCCACAGCCAAAACATGCTGCTCATCCCCTCAGTACCCATTTTTCTCAGCTGTACTGCCAGTCTTGTGCTCAACTCAAAAGGGTCAATACATCTGATCTGAGTTCCTGTCTATCCTTAAAATAACCAATCTACATCCCAATACTTCATTACAATGTAAAACAGAAAGACTTTGAGATGGAGGTGGTAATACATTCAAAAAGAGGGAATCCATCTCTACAGACTCTAGGATTACCTTAAGGACAACATGAGATTTTACCAAGGAGCAATTCTGTATTCTCTTTTATTTGCCTTCTGATCCAGACCATACAGGATGTTGCGCTATTGAACTCATCTTCACCACTCTAAGAGATGGACACGGTCCTTTTTTAAAACAGAAAAGCAGCTTTTCTTCAGGAATCGTAGGAGTTAGTGCTCTGGAAATGTCTTCTATGACATTCAGGGTACTGAATGACATGAGAAATAAGGATACATGTATTAGCAGAAATAAGCATCAGGGTGGAAAAGCTGCTGCCCCAAGGCAGCCTGATCCATTCCTTAAGGCCACTAAGGATAAACAAAGGCAAAAGTGTTTCTTGAAAGCAACTCTCCCCTTTCCCCATAGCAAGTCTGAAATCATCTCTAGATGAATGCTACAGCAAGAAAGGGCAAGGCTCTTAAATCAGTTTATAGTTCCTGTTTTCCTTCACCAGGTGACTAATTAGTCCCAGATGGGACTAATTACATTTCCCAGGTGGGAATCGTGCCATGTAAGAAATCTTGTGGCAAACCGTTCTTCTCCAGAACAAGACTCAGCTGCTTTTACTGTGAGCAGCTCCCATCTCTCTCCATCATGTCCTTCCTCCTTCATATTCTCACTTTGGCAACTGGACCATGAAAGCCTTGTCTCCTTACTTCCCCAGCCTCAAGTTACTCCACAAACACAGGCCTTGATGTCCAGTGAAGAAAAACCCCTGTAAACATTAATTCAAATTTAAAAAGATTTAATCTTGTCATTTGGGATTTTGTCCTGTGGCCAACATGTGGGACCTTAAGTTGCTCTTTGTAACACCGACCTGAGAAAAAACACTGCCCTGCTTTGGGAATCAAAGGGTGTTAACAAGTTACTAGGGGGGAAACCCCACATAGCCAGATGGATGCTATTCCCTCAAGCCCTTGAGGGTAGATGTTACCAACAGAGGTGTGACAGCACTCCAGCACTCCAACACCATAAACCGAACTTTAAGCAACTCATTTAAGACAAATCATTTTAGAAATTAAATGTTTACTTACTCGTTGACATAAAACCTCCACTCTTTAATTGCCTATCTCAGTCTGTGAAAGTGCATTGAAAATCTACCAGCGTTATAAATAGAACTGCTCAGTTCACAACCGCTTTGATGTCTAAAATGAAGTCCACATTGTTACTCCCCCTGTCTACCTGTCTGCTTTTTGAGATTGTCTCTGTTTAGACCAGCATTCCTGGGCTTATAGCGAGATAGATGTAAATGAGCTATGATGAAAGATTAATTATTTTTCATTGGAGGGAGTTTCTTACCATGCACGAAAGAATTAGAAGATTTTCTATCTCACAAACATCCCAAGGAAGAGAAAGTGTATTATAATACCAGGGGAAAGGCCAAGTCCTCCCTTCTTCCCCCTGAAAAACAAGCTGTGTCTTTTAAACATGGTCCCCATTTTCAAGTGCCACAGAACCTAAACATAGTCAAAAAATCTCCGAACTTCCTACCGGGATGCTTAATTTGGGTACTGTAGGCACTTCACAATACTGATGGTTCAAGATGCAGAGATCAGGGTGATGCAAGTCACTCTGGTCTGTTGTCCTGAATTATACAAGCACATGCAGAAGGTAGTCTAAATATGACTCCCAGATCCTTTGTCCTTTGCTGAGCATCTCATGCCCTAAAAATTGAGACTCTCTTAATGATATTCACAGTGTGAGACACCGAGTTCTTACAACAAAAACCTTATCATACCCTACTGAAAACCCAGCCCTGGGCTGGCAGGTGGGATGTGGGGGATGCTGTCAGGAATTATCTGTGCAAGCTAGCTGAGAAAGAGCCCACCCGCGTCTTCCCTGACTTAGACAAGAACCATAAATCGCTCATGTTCATAATTCCTGACGTTGCTTCCAAAATTCAATGTGTGGGACCTGAAAAACACCTATCGTGGAGGGGGTCTGAGCACAGATAAACTCCTAGACCTGTTGCCAGTACACTGGAAGGCTAATTAAATGAATACAGCTTTCAGTAACTTCCAAGCTAAACAACTTGCCAAAGCATTCAAACTTGCTAAATATTGGAAGTGTTTTGCCTCTATTGGCTCCATGCTCAGGCATCCCAGGATGGTTAGTTCTACCAATAATTCATGTACCTGCATGTTTTAATGACAACTGAAATACCCTGGCATTTCTGGGCTAGCATGTGTGCTATGATCTATGAGCCTACACTCCCTCTACCTTCACTTTGAACTGAACTGCTTTATTAAGCAACCCCATTACCCACCACTATCTAACATGCCAAGACCTGTGAAGTTTTCTTGTATAGTACTGCCTTTGAATCCCTTCCAAGACCCAACCAGTAGCACCAGTATTCAGACACTGTAGGATGATACCCAGAGCCAATGAACTAAAACTTCCTTTGGGAATCTGAAGAAACCCAAGGAGCTTGCTTGGGTTTCTTTTATAACAAAGCCAATGAGAACCAATTGACACACACGCTGCTATCATTAGGACAGAGAACGACAAATGAGCGTATCTGCAATAAAAATCTCATTACACCTACCAACTTCCCTAGGAGAAAAACTTGCCTGTCCTAGAGGAGCAGAGCTTAGGAGCAGAGCTCTTCACTCTTAAAAGAGGTATATAGCAAACCTCTGCCTTATCTGTACTGCACATGAAGCTGCTTCAGAAGCATGTTTCTAAGGATTTTTGCTGGTATTTACTCTTTCGTTGTTACAAAGCGGGTAAGATATAGAGCCTCAGATATCAAGGGTCAGGTCCACGAATCTGATTATGCATTTCAAGTGGTGTTAGATATATTCAAGTAGGAATTTGAAATGAGATTTAGTTCACAGATTAAAGCATCCAAATTCGGGTGTATACGCATTGACTTGTGAAGCCCCACTGTAGCTACTGGGGAGTTAGCACTGTTGCTAGTAGCTACTCGAAGTTTACTCAGCTCACATTAAAGCAGACACTTTAATCTGGCCCATCAATCAGTTTCTCAGTGACAGTGACTGTACTTCCTAGCAGCTTCATCCAGTTGGCTACATACCAACACCTAGCACCTGGAGGGAAACCCTGGATTATCTATAACATTTGCACCAAATTGTCAGATATGATTTGGGATCTATGGAAGACCATATATGGAAGACCTGAGCAGCATCGAGAGCAAGACAACATTCCCTAAAGCACCTCAAAGGACACTCAGCACACATACATGTGACAAGTGAACAGTGCAGAGGGGGTAGAACTGTGTAGCAACAAAGGACAGAAAGAGTCTCTGTGGTTGAGTCACTTTGTCCATTCACCCTCAGGGTCGTGATCTGTTTGTTGTCATAGATATGGCCTTTGAGGGTAACCTTTTGACTCTCTATGGCCGGTTAGTATGTTGGTTACACAGCCCTCTTGTACCTAACTACTGTTAAGATGAAATAGTATAACTGAAACATAACAGAAAGAAAAAAAAAAGGGGGAAAAAAACCCTAACCAACAGTCTACATGCTTATCAGTCTGATCTAATGTCCTCTCATCTTGGGATAAAAGGGCAAGGACAGCTTTGCTTCTTCTGACCACCAAGTAAATGCTTTTTATGCATTTGTTTGCACATATATATTTGTTTATACTACAGAACTTCATAGTAAACTAAAATAGTTCCTGGCCAAAGTATGCATAATGTTCTTAACAGAATCATAAGCTTATAAAACAATCTGGGTTGGAAGGGACCTTAAAGCCCATCCAATTCCAACCCGTTGCCATGGGCTGGGACGGCTTCCACTAGCTATGTTTTTCAGGTTGGTTTCTGCAAATAGCTCCCAGAAATGTCTAGAGAGAGACAGACAAGTTTGGAGCAATACCTACTGCTTGGGTTTTGCTAGATCCTAGCAAACACAAAACAGGATGCAGAATTGACATGATTTAGCAAAGGAGGATCTCTAGTTGTGTTTTAACATCTACTGAAGTTGCCATGGCATCTCTTCCCTCCTGTTTCTGTTTATCGGTCGATTTTCCTAGAGAAATCCAAGGATGCATAGCATTCCATGCCCCAAGTGCCAACATTAGGAATGATAGATAGATTCCCTCTTGTCCTCATGTCCAGGATTCTTTCCTGTGCAAGTAAACGCACAGAGGTTTCCATGCACATTTGAGTCTTCCCCTGATCTGGGATCATGATGTGGCCATGGCATGCATCCAGCTCAAAACCCCAGAATTTCTCCTGAGTTCATTAGTTTAAGTTCATACCTATATAATCAGACAGAAAAAAAATCCAGGAACAAGGTCTCACTTAATGAATTAACATACAGCTGTCTCCTTCCAGCCAACACCCCCAAGCCACTGCAGCTTAATTCCCTTCATGTCCCACGTTGGTACATTTATACCAGCAGATCTGCTCTGGTACGTGTGAGGGAGGCAGGGTGCAGGCAAAGGGTTTTATTACTTTAACCATTCCAAGATAATTAAGCAGGGCAACTTTTGGGTGTAACCAAGGACTAAGCCCCCTTTTATTGCTCTGAGAGAGTAAAGAGGCCATAAAAGACATTTAAATTACTGTTACCCTCAACAGTGAAATTCGGAGTCAGTCCAAAAGAAATTCTATTCATTTCAGGCTCACTGACTTCAGTGGAGCCGAGATTTAGCCCTCAATTTCACAGCCTTAGAGAATACAGCCCTATCAAAACAAGACTCTTTAGCAAGCCATTACTGTAGCCTTTGAAGCAAAATACAGAGAAGGGACACTCTGACTAATGTCAGGAGGTGACTGCAATCCTGGCAATGAAGTTTCCCTGTGTCTGTAGAGAGCAGGGACATATGAATGAGCCCTGTTGTACAGGGAAGTGGTCTCCTTTCAGCTGCCCTAAGCACTGGCATCCTCTCACCCTTATACATTATGGGTATTGATACACCCCTATAAGTTATGCCCTTCTCCTCAGCTCAAACCTTACACTGGGATTTGCAGATGCTCAGCTTGAGCTGGCTCATCTGTTAGGCTGAAAGTTTGCTTACAGAGCCTGGTCCCTGCAGTTACTTGAGCAAAGATAGACTGTATCGCTGAATCTTCAGCATTCCCTTTATCTGTTATTTAAAATGGTAAGGCTTACCAGGGAGATGAATACAGGAACAGAGGAGTTGAAAGCTTTTATATCAGTCCTGTACAAACAAAGTTAATGTGTCTTCCTTGTGCACAAAGATTAGCTGTGATTAAGTGCTCCAATATGAAAAACGAAGACAGAAAAATAGAAAAGTGTTGCAGTGCTTAGCCATCCTTCTTAAAATAGCTACCATTGTGTTAGGCTTAAAAGGCATTTGCTAAAGATTTTGTGAAGAATTAAGCTTATTTGTTATTCTTTTAAGATAGAAACAAGAGTAAAGGAAAAGCTGTTAGTCAACATTGTCTTAGGAGATAAAGGTTTCTAGATAAGAACATATATAGGTCAATAGAAGCTTCAGTAAATATCTCTCTTGATTGACAGGTCTCTTGAGGTTTTTTTAGCTGGTTTAATGTCACCTCCTTTCTTTTTTCTTTTTTCCATTTCTTTTTAAACGTTCTTGCAGTAATGCTAGCTAATGGGGCAAGCAAGTTATGGCACGTTCATATTTGACCAATGGTGACACCAGGAAAGCAGAGAGAAGCAGCCTGAGGGATGGTGTTTACACCATGTCAGCTTAACTCAGGCATCTTATCAAGAGGTTCAATTAAATGAATGAGAAGAGTTAGTCCAGACACTTACTTCAGATTATTAATGTCTCCAGCAGGGGAGACTTTTCTGCTTTAACTAAACTCATTTAAAACCAGCCCGCAGAGCATGGGCAGAAAAGATCTGTGCATTGCAAACCCTTAGACTTGCTCAGAGGACTGGACACCAGTGCTTTAAGCTGTTTGTCAACAAGGTGTAGCTGTCAGGTGTTAAAAGCTAGAAGTCCTAAGGCAAAATGTAAAATTCAAAGATCTTTTAATTTGCTTTCTGTGGCTGGGGTTAGTTTTTTCTCTAGTTTCCACATAGCCACAAAGATTAAAAACAACTTACACCGAAGAGGGGAAAAGAAGAAGGAGATTCTCAGATGATAAACTCATTCCAGCAGCTATTTATAAGGGATCCAAACCAAAACAGGCTGAGCCAGGGTGTAGATGTGTCTGTCCCCCTGGAAATAACACCTCACTCAGCAAAGATGCCCTTTGACTTTCAGTGTGGCTATCTGAGGAGCCCAGTGCTGCTCAAAGCACTGATGCACACCACCCCTGAAGTGCATCCAGCTGTGTGAGAAATAAGCTGAGATCACAGTGCAGTATCCCTCGAATCTAAGTCTTAAAAGATAGACAACCCCGGAAGAGATTCCTGTGCTGAACTCTGAACAAATAAATAACTGCTTTGCATCAGGATGCCAGAGTTTGGAGCATTTGAAGCTTTTGACAGCACTGAAGAGGTAGGAGACAGACAGGAGGGCAGGGAGGCATGGTGGTTTGCTTCAGTGGAAATGCTGAGCCTGCTTTACCTCAATGAATGACCACCAAAAATCCTGTTTCCTTATGGACAGATTGAGACAGGAGAAAACAACTGAATTTCATTGGGCAACCTATCCCACCACGTTAAGTCTTTCAAAATGAACCTTTAGACTAGCTAGACAATGTCTAGCAAGGATTCACAATAGCTTCCAGCGCTGTCCCTGGGGCATGTTGGGTTCTGCAGAGCTGTGTGTTAGCAGGAGAGAAGCTCACATGTCTGGGCATTGCTTCCAGCTCTATCTGTGCTTCAGAACTGGTTCCTGGCCTGGGTGCCAGCGGGCATCTTTCTATGCCTCCAGCCTGTATGAGACTCCCATTGTTGTCACTTCACAGCAAACAGAGAAAGGAGTAGGTCCTGTCATTGATACAGGCCAACTACTCTGCAGAGCTCAAGTGCTGCTTTTGCCTCCCACCATCCACCTTGATGATTACATAAAGGTTGAGAAATGCTGGAAACCACCATAAGAATGACCAAGAAGTCTCAAACCCTTCAGCCTGCAAATATCCCCAGAAACCTGGCACCCATAGAGAACAAAATGATGGATGGGTGTAGGAGATGGATGGATTGTTCACTGTCTCACTCCAGAGAAGCAGAGTGTTGTGGAAACATTACCCCCTTAAAGTCCCACAGTTCCTTTTTCTGGTACCATCATAACCATAACCCATGAGTGGGAACAGAGCTCCAGCCCTGCGAGACACTACCTGGGCAGCAGAGGCACAAAGGAGATTCCTCCTGAGAAAACAGACACAGTGACTGATAAAAGCCTTTGAAATACACTACTCAGTGAGGGCAAACCTGTGGAGAGAAGGTGCTTGATGAGACCCACAACACTTCCAGGAAAATCATAACGTGTTTCAACTCATGCAGTTTTCAATGGGAATTAGTACCAAGCATATGGAATAAATTCATGAATTAGCCTTCCCCACACATCCCACTGCTGGGGCTGGATCCAGCCAGCTCCTGTGATTGAGGCTCCATTTATCCTCAGTGCAAAGTTCCTGTTTAAAATTCAGTATCACATTTATTTTCAGACACAACCTATTTCCCCAGCCTAAAGACTGCCTGGGAGCCAGCAGATAGTTCTGCCTTGAAATGTGATACAGCAAAAGCCTGGGTGATTTTGGCCTGTCTCAATATTGTGATCACCACTGGGGAGTAAAAGCCCTTCTCCCACAAGCTGCAGGGACAGTGTGTGTGGATTGTCACATGCATTTCAAACCATGTTGAGTAGGAGGGGTGCAGAGAGGTTTTAGGGCTGGCAAAAGCTGCAAAACCCATGGGTGTCTTGGTGAAGAAATTACTAACTTGTGACCCAGCTGCACCCAGTCTGCAAATGCCTGAGAGGTGTGAACCCTGCAGAGAAGGGGGAATAGGCATGGGGTAGGTAGAGAGAATGCGTGCGGTGCCATCTTGAAGGTCACAATCTAGACCTAGCTCCTCTTAGAGGAGACACCAGAGAAAATCTACCCAAGCCTGTTCATTGTGTGGTGTGAGAGAGCAAGGTAGAATCAAAGAATCACACAATGGTTTGGGTTGGAAAGGACCTTGAGATCATCCAATTCCAACCGCCTGCCATTGGCAGGGACACCTCACCCTACAGCATGTCACCCAGGTCTCTGTCCAGCCTGGCCTTGAACGCTGACAGAGATGGAGCATTTACCAATCCTTTGGGCAACCTGTGCCAGCGCCTCACCACCCTCAGAGTAAAGAACTTCTTCCTTATATCTAAACCTTGGAAAAAAACGACAAAGGTAGAAGAGGAGAGCGGAAACAACATTTGGTTAAGTGCTTATTTCTTGCACACCAAGGGCAACCAGGTGGTGGGTGATGCAAATATTTCTTTGTGCTTAATTACAGAGGATGTATATGTGGCCACATTGACATGATGATTCAGAGCTTCAGCTCAAGCTTTGGCAGATCAGAGCTGTGGGCTCCAGAGATTTCCACATCCCTTCCTTGTCTTGCTATATGTGACAGCACAGACCTCCAACACATTAAGAATGACAAACTAAAATGTCCTTTTCCCTGATAGATAGATAGATAGATAGATAGATAGATAGATGGATTGATACATAGGTGCATAGATAGATGGATCAATAGAAGGAAAGTAACAAAAGAGAGAGCATCAAAACTTGATAGATGAGTACTTCTCCCATGCATTGACCCTGGATTTTCATCCTCTGACACTATGTAGATCCAGACAGGGACTGGCAAAATGTGGAGCTGAACATAAGACCATTAAACCCAAGGTCTCCATCTCTGAACTCCCACTCCCCTTCCTCCTCTGTGATTTATAATAACTGTCTGGTTTTAAAGTATGCCACCAGAAAATCCCCTTTTAAGTTGTGGGTTTTATCTCCCCCTCCACGTTTTTTCTGTTTAATTCTGCACATTGCCATAACTTGTTGAGGGGACCTGTTTGGTTGCTCCGTCCTGTTTGTTTTCCTCTGCTTTCTGCATGTGGGAGGATAGCAGAGAGTGGAAGTGAGCGTGTTCAGCATCAACAAACACAGGACAGATGGAGGTCAGCCCAACATCGGGTGCAGTGCCTGGTATGGAGCTGCATGGGCAAGAGCCAGTGTAAAACCAACATGGTGAGGGGAAAGCGAAGAACAACATCTATTTTGTTTGGGTTTGGTTTGACTTAGTCAGCCCCCATGCCAAAAAAGTTAATTCATGTGGGTTTTCAAACTACTGGAGACCCGAGATGCTGAGGTGTGTTTAAGAGATTTGAGTTTGTATGTGTGACATAGATGCCATTAACAGAAATAATATCCCTGGGCAGGGAAGGCTGGAGGGGATGGGGAAACAGGGGGAGGTGGAAGAGGAGGAAAGCTCCTAAGCTAAGAGAGGATGAGGTAATGATAACATAATTTCCTAAACTGGCTACTAATTAGCCACAACTCTGGAGCTTAGAACTGTGAATTGACTCCACTATAACGCAAAAAAATCACTATATAATCTGAAAATGAGAAAGAAAATTGAAAAAGCAGCAGCACATTTTTCTGTGACAGTGCTAGCCAAAGAAACCAAGTGCATTTTAGAGCTTTATTTCTTTATTTTTTTTCCCCCATATTCAGGCGTAACAGCCAAAATTTCTTGTGCACACAGGACACAGGGCATGGGCATATTTAGGTGTGAAATAAGATGTGAGAGCATGCAACCAAAGAATAGAGACAATTCCCTTCTTGTGCTGCTCTGGTACAGCACAGAGATGAACAGTGCCAAATCAGCCTTTTAAGCACAATTAAAATGTTTCTCATGCATACGAGTGAGGAGGAGGAAAGCCAAACATAAGCACCTTCCCTTGTCCAGCTCACCCCTCTTCATTCTTTGAGTCACCTGTGGTAGTTAAGTGAACTGTGGTCAGCCTGAAAGTTTTCAAGAGAAATACAGTACACTGAATAGTGACAAGGGTTTGGGCTGCAGCTTCTACAGCCCTGGCCCCTTTCTCCCACACTATCAAGACATCTGCATAGAACCAGTGAATCACAGAATCATAGAACCATAGAATGCTTTGGGTTGGAAAAGACCTTAAGATCATTCAGTCCCAACCTCCTGCCATGGGTAGGGACGCCTTCTACCAGACCAGGTTGCTCCAAGCCCCATCCAACCTGGCCTTGAGCACTGCCAGGGATGAAGCATATACCACTTTGCTGGGCAACCTGTTCCAGTACCTCACCACCCTCACAGTAAAGGACTTCTTCCTTATCACCAGCCTAAATCTCCTCTGTTTAAGTTTGAACCCATTCCGCTTTGTCCTATCACTACAGTCCCTGATGAACATAAAATACTCCTTCAATGGGAATAGCTGTGTAAGAGGGCAGGAAAGAGTTAAGCCCTAGTTTGGTTAGGCATTGCCCACAGCCTGTTTTCTTCAGTGGAGGAAGTGGTCCTGTCTTTATTGTGCCTCCTATATTAAGTCTAACTGCAAAAGGGCACTTTCTAAGGAATCCCATTAAAAGAAGTCCGAATTCTCAGACATAAGGGGTAGTGCAGCACAGCTGCAGTGATGCAATGCAAAGCACCCAGTAAAGCAGTGAAATCAAAGAGCAGCAATGACTTAAACCACTAAATATTATGATAAACTTGCAGGAAGCTGTAGATATTAACTTTAAAAAGCTGATGTGCATTTGGGGGATGACAAGAGAGGAAGGGGTGTCACTCAGGGCAGGTCAGAAAGGGAAAGTCAGAACAGGTCTGCCAAAAGTTTCTCCTTTAATGCTGCACCCCTTATATTGGTAGTATAGTATTGGTTGTTCCTTACAACAGAGATGCTTACCCAAGAGAGACGTTGAAACGTCCCTCTGTTCCTAACATTATCACATCATGCATTGGGCTTGAACTCATTCTTGCTCTTCTCATCATCTCTTTCACACCACAGCACTAGTGAAGAGAAAAGCCACAGAACTAACCTTGGGTCATAAAGGAAAGGAGATGGAGGCTAATGAGGATCTAAAGCCCCTTCTTTCCCCTCTCCATGTAAACCACATCTGTATGTCCCAGCTGTGCTCACAGCTTGATTGGGACCTTTCTCTTACATGAGACAAAGAGCTCATCGGTATGAACATATTTTGGAATGTGCAGGTGAAATCAGCCTTGTGCAGGGGAAAGTTGCCTGGCATCAGTGCACCTTAATGCAAGCTAATAAACCCTGCTAATATCACAGCTATTTCCTCCCCATCATTCAGTACCAGGTCAGTGCTCCTGGCACCACATTCCCAATGCTACATCCTCCATCTGAGAGGTGAGCCATCACATTCAGCATCCACCTCAAACTGCTGCTCATTCCATGCCTTTGATAAATTTACATGAGCAAAGTGAGAAGTCACAGCTCATGAGGGGAATGTCAAAGCAGAGGGCTCAGGGAAGAGGGACTGTGCAACAGAGTTACTGAATCAAGAAAGAGCAGGTTTCTGTTTGGCTTTCTATTTGGGTGAGTAGTGGGATGAAAAGTGTTTCCATCCAACAGACCTCATGAGTGCCCTATGTGACCTTTAGCATCAACACCGTGCCTGTTTGTAGACAGTCAAATCCTCAGCTGGTGTAAATAGTCATACCTCTCCTGCCTTGACAAAATGACCTTCTCTTCTACCACAGCTTCCACCCCCAGACTATACCTAGTCTGACTCCCACACCTGTGCTTTCTGTAGCTGACAGCAGCCTGACCCTTCGTTAGCCACTTCTGTCTTGTTTATTCCTAGGATTGATTTGGTGTTTTGGTGCTCTTCTGTTTCAAAATGGGGTAAATATTTATTGGAATCAGAAAAGCATAATGAAAACCAGAAGATTCAGGCACATCCGCATATGATAGGAGAGCAGGGGAGGAGTAGTTTGCAGCTCAACCAACGGTTGCTCACTGAAAAGAAGCATGGGATTCCTGACTCTGGAAGATACTGAATAGTTTTATATCAGCTTTGGGATGTTCTTTCCCAAAATGTGTCCTGCTAAGCTTCATTTGTTTGCCCCTGATTGATCTTCCTCTGGAATAATAGACATCTCTTTTGTTGTCATTCTGGCATCTCTCTTCTGCCCCAGGACCAGATTCTGATGGACACAACCAATGGGCACATCCAGTCCTGTGGTGGATAAAGGGCTCTGGAGCAGAGCAGATGCTTTGGGGTGTGCTAGAAACCTCCCCCTTACACAGCAGAACCCCAACATGAGGCACATCCACCATCCACAGACAAATCACATCATGGGTCAAGAAACATATGTGAATTGGTGATTATTATGAGGTATGAAAAAACAGGGCTCAAACCCATGTTCAATGGGTGACTTGTATGTATTCCTGCCATAGGCAGATAGCCCTGAAACCCTGCTAGGCAGAAGCCTGATGCATCTGTCTCCTAAAAGGCAGAGAAGCACTTGGGTCCTTTTGAGGACCCAGATTCATATTCAGAAATGATTAAGGTATTGAGGAAATACTGGGGTCGAACAGCTCAAGCAAAAATTGCGTTCATTTAATGTATCTTTTGGAAAAGAAAGATCAAAATTGTTTCCTGAAAGCTTTTCTCTTAAATTTTGGAATAGGAAATTCAACCAGACCAAGCTTGTTTGGGTGGTTTTTTTTCCTGTTTTGGGGGGAGGGCTGTGAGTTGTTGGGGGTCTTTTTCCTAAAACATCTCGGTTTGAATGAATGTTTTCCACTTCATGTCAGAAATTTCTCACTGAGTCTTATTCAGAGTTAAAACAGGCACAAGGTTGTATGAAATTCTCCCTAGAGAAGAGACAACACAATTAATTTGGTAGATTTACTCGAGGAGGATGCTGACTCTTGTTCCTTTTGACATCAGACAGCCCTGGCAAGAGACAGAACAGACCATATTTGAAGAAACTTTAGCCTTAGAAGTCACTTTTTAGTGACTGGGGCCTCTTCCCATTGCCCTACAAGAGTATGGAGCTTCAGCAAAAACTGTGATTCCTTCAAAAATATCACCTTCTCTGATAAAAGTAGGGGGAAAAAAGAAAATCCAGAATTTGATGGGATTTGCACCAAGAGCAACTTCCCTTAAGCCTAGCTGGTTGATGGATGTGCCAGAGGGGCCAAATGAGGTCAGCAAAATCAACTTTTTTGGAGAAGAACATGAAAAAAAGGGTTTGTTACTAAAATCCAGTGAGCAAAATAAAGCAGAGTTTTCTCATTCCCTCTTTCCCAAATTCTCTTGATCTTGGAAAGGATTAGAATGCCACTGATGCTGCTAAAAGCCACGTGCATCTCCTTGGTTGCCTGTTAAATAGCAGGGGGCTGCCTCAGGGCCACTCCATGCTTCAGTCACACCTCATTCACAGGATCTCCTTTCAGCACGACTGTCCTCACTCTTGCTCTTTCTCACCCACTGCCGAGCAGACCTGCAGCTCCCATGACATTTACCATGTGGCCTCATTCACATGCTTCAGGCAGGGACACTCCATCATTCCCAGAGACAGCGGAAGAGCCCTGCTTTTGTGGGATGGTGAAGCCTCTTACCACTGAGAACTGCTTGTCTCTGCCCCTTCCACAAGAAAGGAAAAAAGAAAAGGAGAGAAAATGCTCCATACCACATCTTGCTTCATTTGGTGGAGATGAAGCAGATGAAATAGGCTCTCCAGCACTTATGCCAGTTTTTCTCTCTTTTTCATCCTTCTGACTTTAGTAAGACCCATTCAAATGCAGCACAAACTTCCTTAACACAGTAGGACTTAAAACCATAGCTTTTCTTGATCACAGGCTGTATGTTAGCAGTGCCCAGCTCAGTCAGGGCTTGCATTTTAATTAGAATCTCTAATGGCAAAATAACATGAGAATAATCCCAGTAAAGTGCTTTGCTTCTGGCATCCGAGATAATACTGACATTTAAGGTATTCCCTAGTCTGTATCCATTTGTTATTATTATTTGTCCTACAGCATCAGCTACAGGTCCTTAAACATGATAGACAAAATATCCTCATAAATAAGCATGAGAAGAGCGGTTCATTCCCCTGAAGAGTATGGTCAGGGGTACATATCTCACTGCCTACCTGTACAGAAGCTAATGGGCAGAGGATGAGTCAGCGAAGGATGCTCTGAAGGAGGATTTCTCTGTAGATTTTGCAGGGAACCCAGGCCCTAGCTTTGGGATCAATGCTGCATGGAAGGGGTTCCTATTCTCCAAGAAGAAAAACTATGTTAAATACCTTTAACTCTGTTCAATACCTTTATACAGCCTGGATTCAAAACTCAGCTTTTTGGAGCAGGGCCTACTTTGAGTTGGGATTGGACAACAGAGAGCACAGTGGAGTTTTGGAAACCAATTTGGATATAGTCAACACCCAGAAAACACTTCTGGGACATTGAAAATATATTGAGGTTTCTTCCTGGGGCTGATGTAAGTACAACTTTTAAGGCATTTCAGCTTTTTGAACCCAAAATTCACCTTTCAGATGAGTGTTCTATTAGTAGAAATCAAATCCGCCAGTGATATGCACTGCATATGTGGATGTGCAACTGCATGAGACATCAAAGCAGGAAATAGCTTCATCTAAAGATTTCAAACATCAGTCACTGTTATCAAAGCCATTTTCTTATGTGCACAAAATCATTGCAGTTTTGTTTTCTTACAACACTGGAAAAAACATGTGAGCATCCAGCTGGAATAAAAGCAGGGGGAAAAGCCAAAAACCAGCACCTAGACACACACTTTAAGCAGGTGCAAAGGAACTTTGCTTCATTGGCTTAGACCAGTCCTCCCTGCAAGTAAAGTAGGCACGACTGTGGTTTAACAGTTTTGCAGATGCTGCTGAGGTACTGAGACAGAGCAAGCGGCTCCTCAGGCACTGGTGGCAAAGTCTCTCTGTGCCTCTTTCTCTGATCTGTGAACTGGAGCCTTCGGTAGAAGGATGGAGAAGGAGGGAAGTGAGATGATTCATCAGTATTTGTGCACTTAGATTGTAATGAACGCCATAGGGGGACCCTAAAATAAATCTATGTTAAGTGACAGTGAAAACCAACCCTGGTGGGGTGGTCTGTTTAGAACCACTTTGATATGCAGTTTGGGGTCATGGGTATCACAGAGGTCAACAAGTATTTCCCAGCTCCCTGGGAGTGCTGAGCTATGCTCCCAAAGTGTAGTTTCTGATGGATTTGTCCACCAAGACCACAAGTTCCTGAAGAGCTGCTGACTGCTGGCTGACTGTTAGCTAAGCACACTGCTCTCTTTGAAGGTGCAAAACTGCATTAAAAGTAGTTAAATGCACAGGAAACGTTTCCTTTTTTCCATTTAGGCAATTGTTCTCCTTGCCCCAGGGATGTTATATGAGCACGAGTGGGAGGGACGCAGGCCCACACCATAGGAGAAAAGTTAAATAGCCCTGAAGTTGGTGAAGCATCCTGCCTCCTGTTTCAGCCAGGCGCTCCCTGTAATCAGCCAGCTGTCCGCTGCCTGCTATGGACCAGCGTCATTAGGTACAGGAAAGGGGAAAACAAACATGCTCAAAACCCAAGAAAACAAAGCAAATAGGATTCATGGTCTAGTGGTTAAAAAGCAAGCACTGAGGAGTCAGGAGAGCTGTCTTCTCTCGCAGGCTGTAGCACTGTAACTCTCACTGGTTAGCATCTCCTTCCTGTGCCTCAGTTTACCCAGCTATAAAAAGGGGATTATTACCCCTACTGCATACATTAGGAAAGCTCTGAAGCACCCACAGCTTAATCTTTGTTGCAGGTTATTCCAGCCTTGGCAATGTGGGAAAAAATAAGGCTGATTTATGCAGGTGAATCTTTGCTGGCACTGACAAACTGGTAGATACAATACTATTTTAAGCGTATGGTTTATAGCATTAATTTCTGCTTTTTCTTTTCCATGCAGCCATGCAATGGGAAATATGTATTGCATACTCTGATATCCCCTCTGCTTACTATTAGTCATATTCCAAAATGAATAAAGCCAGGGAGTTTCAAGCCCAGGGAAAAGACACAACAGAGCTTCCCATGGGGCTGCTGTCAGTGGGATCCCAAAGCAGGGGAGCTTGGCTGGGAGGTTTCTTCACAGCTGAAGCTTCCCTGCATGTCCCTTGTGTCCCTAACCCTGACACAATGCCACTTCACACATTGAAGAGGCCACCATGCCATGTTAACAGCAGTGTACGCAGATGAAGACCCCCTTGAAATGGCAGTAGAGGGGATGCCATCTCTGGCACATCTCTGTTGGTTAAACCTTGGGATTTTTTGTTGGTGTTGGTTTTGCTCACACCCTCTAAGTAAAAGAGCTGAGCCAGCAGCATTTGTTGAAAATATAAACTAAGCACAGTCTCTGCACAAGTTAGCTTGTCAACAGGGCTGCTACAGTCACACTTCACCCTATTCCTACCTGTGACAAACCCAGCGGCACTAGCAAACATTCAGTTTCTCCTTCAAGCATACTGTGAATTACAGCGTTACCTATTTACACCTCTCTGAACCTTTGACCCTTCTGGAGCTGTTCATTAAGGGATCTAAGGGGTTCATTTGGGACTTATAAGCTCAAAGTTAATAGGCTTCTTTACAGAGATCTCCTCTTTGGTGTGTTCTTAAGGTATGGCCAAAACAGTTTCCTTGTGACTATCACTACAGGCTGCACAGGGAAGCAGCTGAGTCACCATCCCTGGAGATGTTTAAAAGATGTATATGCATGGTACTTAGGGACATGGCAGTGTTTAGTTTACAGTTGGACTTAAGGCTCTTTTCCAACCTAAATGGTGCTGTGATCCTAAAGCGACAATTGTAGACTTGCATGAATTCTATCAGAAGAGGTATGCACTTTCTCTGAAGAAAATGGGATTTTTGTCAAGAACCTGAAAACTTTCAAACTCTGAAAGCATTCCACCTGAAAACAAAACTGTAATTTTTCAGTGGTTTTTCCTCTTTTTTAACAGCAGAAAGACATTTTCCATAGAAGACATGGCAATACAAAGCAACCCACTTCATGGGAAAATTAATCACATGTATTACAATAGGAGCTGCAGGGCACTAATACTGTATAAGGTATACAATAGTATATGAATATCTGTCTTTATTCATGTGTTTAGGATCTTGAGTGCCTGAGGCAGTACATTTTCTTCATGTGCCTACTGGGAAAACACATGAACCTGAATTTATCCCATCTAACAGCATGGGCTCAACTTCATTGCCCACAGCTGGGTGGGAAGTGCCACTTGAGATGCCCCGTGTCATGTTTGTAAGTCTCTGGGGATGGCTCAGATACCCAAGGTGTCTCAAGAAGTACGCATCTATGTCAAGGCAACAGAGCAATCCTTGGGTTTAATCAAGGTTTTAGGAGTGTGCATGTCTTCAGCGTCTGCTGTAGGTAGCAGAGAAACAGATACTTCTATTCATTACAGGGTGAGTCTCAAGTGACAAGGAATATATTCCATCTCAGTTAACTTTACACTTCCAATGGGCTAAGGTGCTTGGCTAGAGTCCCCCTACAGCCACCTGAGAGACACACACGTCAGGACTGCTAAATACAGCTGCCTTAGATATCTTTATTAGGATGGTGGGATGCAATTTATGGAGAGAGCCAAGGTATTTCCAGGGGTCGGGATTTCACAGCCCCTATGGGACTCTCTTCCACTGTTTTACCAACAAGATGAAAGAAAAAATGTCCATAATATTTCATTAGAGTTCCACTGACTCTTGCCTTACTCCTGTTGCTGTGCACCTCTAAGGAGAGTCTGGGTTGGTCTGTTGTACACATTCCCATAAGGTAGCTGCTATACCTAATGTCGAAAGAGATACAATCTTGAATCTTCTCTTCTTAAAACTGAGCCAAACTAGGACCCTCTGTTTCTCCTAACATGCTCCCGTCCTCTACCATCTTGGTGACGCTCCACTGGGCTAGCTCCAGTACATCAATCAAACAGTGGGTATTGGACGTTATAGGACATAAATTCCCTTCTACCTGTTCTCTTAGTGTATAATCTAGAGGTCCTAGAAACTCTGGGCAGTTCCTTACATTAAATAGGATGAAAACTGACCCTAATGATGAAAGAGCTTCATCCAGAATACAACTGCACTTTTATTTTACCCTCTGTTTCACAGCACTTTTTTATGAACTTCATGTAGACAAGGGCACTGAAGGTCTCTTATTTCCCCTATAGATACTACAGAAATTGTGACCATTCATGAGTAAAAGCCTCTAGGGGAATATGTAGACAGTTTTGCTCCACATCATTGGTAACAGTTAAGCCTCAGAAATCTTTGGATCAAAGGGCTCATAAAGGTCACTGTAATATTATTCCTAAGATACTCTCTTTCCTGCTGTTGGCTGACAGTCCAGTGCTGTGCAGCTTTGAGGATAAAGGGAAGCATCGCTAAAGAGCTTTCTGAGAAGCCTGAACGGCAGGACTTCTTCTCAGTAGAGGAGGTGGAAGTAAACAAACAGCGGCGTAAACAGACAGGTCCCTTTGCATGGAAAGTGGAAGCAGAGGACCGTAAAAAGGCAGGGTTGATAATTACATAGTGATTTTACTGCCAATAAAAAATGGGAAGGGAGAAAAGACTTAAGAAAGGTGCCTTCACTTGAATGAAAAGCTGGGTCTACTCGCCCACCTAAAGGGTAATAATAGCCATTCTGGGAGTGCTAAACTCTTTGAACTGTGTCTAAGTACCACTTCTGTTTATTTTAAGGAAGGAAACTGTCAGGTTCTGTTTGTTCGTAGTGAGCCATCCACAATGTGCCTGATGCATTCAGGACTAGTAAAATAGTGGTACATCAAGTATAGGAAACAAGAGGTTTATCATGGGATTAGTCTTACAGAGATAAAAGTAATCAGAGAGTTGCTCAGGACTTCTTGTTTGCTGTGAAACTTGACTACAGGAGGTGATGGGTCTTTTCTTTTACAGCTCTTTCTGGTTTGAGGAAGGAGGGAAGTGGGGTTAGAATAAAAACCGCTCATGTCTCCCTTATTTTGTTCTTCCCCATCGTTTCGTACTCTGCAAAAGGGCAACTTTTTCTAAGGGATCATGTTTCTACCTTGCAACAAATCCCAGCCATGATTTTTATGGGCTAATTGCATTCCTGAGCAGGTCACGAACTCTGGTCTGTTTTATTTCTATTCCTGATTTTAATTTTAATTTAAAACAAACAAAAAAAAAAAAAGAAAGAATAGTAAAAGGAAAGTGAACTGATGCAACTAGGACTATGCTTTTACTTGCAGCATGTATGTTCTGAGGCCAGTCGTTTACTGTTTCAGAGAATCATGCATTTTATAAACCATCTGGCTCAGCCTAATAGCTCATCATCTTGTGCTAGGGTTCATTTTTTCTGCCACCAAGAACAATAAAACTGAAAAGGAAACTACTTTTTGAGGGGTTTTAAAGCTTAACTTGCAGTGGGCGAAGTCTCTCAGGGATACCATCCACAAGCCAGATCATTCTTCCACCGTTCATTTATATTTGCTTCTTTGAGCTGCGGTACTGTAGACTGCACATGTGCGCAACTCAGGAGAAACACTGTCTAATGGCACATAGATGGATCTCTATCCAGTGCTTAAAGTTTTGGGCTATCCAGGCGCCTAGGTGAGGGGTGGCATATGCCTAGTCTTATTTCATGGATGTATCTACAGCTGAGATAGCTGTGCAAGACCCCTTGCAGTCAGTAAAGAGAAATGAAGACTCAGGAATGAGAATTAAACTGTCCTGCCTTGAGCCACTTCTCTGAGTTTTGGTACAGTCTGACCCACAGACTCAAAAATCTCCTAGTCAAGAACTGTCTATTTAATGATTCTTTTTGTTGGTGAGTCCTGAGGCCCTGATCACAGCAAATAAAATACCATACAACACTAATAACAGAATTACATGCATTCAGATACACTACACATTGTATGAGTGCAGCTTGTCTGGGTTGAGCTGACTATGATGCAGGATCCTACCTCTAAGTGCACGGCCAGCGTATCAGTATGGTCTGAGAAGATCTAGTCATTGGAGGAAAACATCTGATTTCTTCAATTTGAAGGAGGTAAATCGCACCCTACTGGTTTTTTTTTTCCTCCATTTTCTAGCAAGGGATCCACGGTGATTTGCTTAAGTGTGGATATCTACTTTACAGGTGAGTACTTCTGGTCAGGTAGCTGCCCCAGGTTCACAAGGCACTGTAAGATCCAACCATATTTGTCTCCAAATCCTTTGGATGACTCTCAAAACTACTGCTTGGAATAAATTTCAAAGCATCAACGGGAGGTATAAATTGCGCCTCTGTTCACCCCATGATCTAACCAAGTAAGTGGAATTGATGTGGATTATACTGGGGGTAAATACCTTGGATAAATGAGTGCGGTAGCTTATCTCTCCCTGCAGAAGAAATATAGAGGAAACAGGATGTTCCAACAGAAATCTGCTAACTGTTGACCTAGATACCTAACAAAAAAAGTGACCTCAATAACTTGTCCATACTCAGAGACCTGTGAAAGATCCTTAAGGAAAAGATTTTTTCAAGTCCTTGCCCTAGCACATAGAA
The DNA here is from genome assembly GCA_032466535.1 of Forpus xanthops. Lineage (NCBI taxonomy): Eukaryota > Metazoa > Chordata > Aves > Psittaciformes > Psittacidae > Forpus > Forpus xanthops. Next base: position 35,264 of record JASSUY010008077.1, on the reverse strand, counting down.
GTTCTTTCCCTGATAATAAATGCTTTTTAACACTTGCGCAAAACCCAAACAAACCAGGGCTAAGCACTGCCATAAATCACTGCAAGTCAGCTATCTTCTTCCAGTTCTGTGGACAGAAGAGAAAAAATGTTAAAGATGCAATGTTGACAAAACATTGAATTAAAGACATAATATGGGATAAAACAAAGAATGCAAAGCCAATTTGTCACTTAGATGGCTAGATCACAACATAGAATCATAGAACGGTTTGGGTTGGAAAGGACCTTAAGATCATCAAATTCCAACCTCCCTGCCATGCACAGAAAGGATGATGATGATTTCGGCATTAGTATTGTGAAAGAATAAATTCTTACAATTCCCTCATCACTGACAAAAAGACAGACAAGATAGGGAAGACAAGACAACAAGACTCACAACTCAAGTGTCTTCTGTTTCCCGAAGCCCCTCATTGCAAAAGGATACAATACTGTATGACTGGTGATACAGTTAGCACTACAGCTCTCCATTTTGAGAGAAATAGAGTTTACTTTGAGAATACCTCCTCAAAATTGCAAAATATACCATTCCAGCCTCAGATTTTTTAAACTCTACTTTGTGCTGCAATAGAAAATAGATACTGAGTAAGTTATTTTTTAAAACCTGTTTGGCAATTATTATTTTATGTGTTGACTTATTTACTTTTCTCTCTACTCCAGGGCATGATCAGGTGAATAAATTTCCATAGAGTAGTATAAGTGCTGGAAAAACATTTGCATTATGAGCCTTATTGTCATCCTCCAAATAAGCAAGTTCAGACTTTTTTAGCACTGTTTAAAAACAAGTTCCACTTATAATTCATATTCGATGAATAATCACATGAAAAGCAACTGGGTGGGCAAAGGTGGGGTCCTATGGATGGAAGAACAACATCCCACCAGGTAATCTGCAGTATTAACTAGCAGTTCCTCTCCCATGCTGGGGAAAAGGCCATTGTACCAGTTCCATCACAGGCATAGTCTGCTTCCATCCTCTGTGTTGGTGCTTTGAATTTAACCCTATTTTTGTCAAGAAACTGCTTTTCTCCTGGCTGACACAGACAATTGACATAACCTTCCAGCATCACACACTGAATCAGATAGTGTTGGCTGTTCCTTTCCCACTTGTGAGCACAGGCAACCAGGATCCTCAACACTGCATCCCTGAAAACCACTTCAGCCCCTTGGGAGCGCTGAGGAAACCATTCAGGGCAGAATTTAGATGGAAATATTTATGTTAAGTAGATTATTTCCATCCAAACATTCAACGTATTCAGGTATGCCTGTCTGCTTCAGGGAAAGCAACTGTTCTGCAAGCAAATGAAAGTCAGGAGAGGGACCAAAACAACCCTGCTAGTCTGCTGAATCAAAAGCCAAAGACAGGTCTGGTCCTTCCCTTTGGAGGCCTGAAAGAGAATGAAGGGAAAGTCTGAGACTTCCTGCCTTTGTAATGAGTTTACTAATTAAATGTTAATTGTGGGCCTCGACTGACCAGCATTTAAATGAGGCCTTGGAGCCAGGAATTGGGCTATTGTGGTCAAATTGTTTATACGGACAGGAAAATGGCTTTCTAAACATCAGATTCCTGTGCATTGGCCAAGCTCTGGAGGAAGCTCCATGTACAGCATTCCTGGGGAGCCCTCAGCCAGGGAGCTCCTGGATGCCTCTGGCTTCGTCCTGCTTCCTACCACAGGGTATCTTTGTTGGAGGCACATAAAGGGAATATCCCTGCTGGTCATCCCCGTGAGCCTGGTGCCGATGCTGCCAAGGGGTGCACTTCTGGAAAGCAGAGAGGAGCTCCCCACCTCATACACCATGGGTGGTGATTAGGGGGTATTTGTACCTTATACCGAGATTAGAAGTGGTTTGTGGCAAGAACTCTCATGTATTTCATCTGAGTTTAGTGCAGAAAGCAGCCGCATGGGACTGTGCCGCAAGGCTGGTGCTCACAGTCCCAACTGCTGTCAAATGTATAAGTGCAAAAGTCCTTCATACTACAATGCTTCCTTGCTTTCTTTGCCACTCTTGATAGTTTCCATATATTCAGACTCATTGAAACGTCTGAATACAGTCTGGGCTCTGATGCATCCTCTGTAGTTCAGGTTGGGTTGTCTTCAGGACATTCAGTAGAGATTTGAACCAAGGAGTCAGACTAGTTTTCTCATTCCTTCACCTCTCTTTCTATATCTTAAATTCTTCTGTCAGCTTGAAGAGCCTTTTTCACACCCATCATTCGCATCACCTGCTGCTCCTTATCCAAAATCTTCCTGCTAAGGAGCAATGGGTACAGCCCAGAATTTGACCCACCTGGATCACCTCCCGTTGTTCCTTCTGGCTTTTCTTCACTACACATCTCAATATCCAACAAAATACGCAAGCATCCTATTAGTCTGTCCTTATTATATCCTTATTATAGTCTGTCTTCAGCTTCATAACCACATGCCAGGTAGTTTCTGAAGAATTCATGCTTTAGTCAGTCTATCTGGTCTTGTATTTCTTTAAAAGAATTTCAGTGCTATAGCATGATATGATGAGACAAAAATGATTTTGGGGTCTCAGAAGCCTGGGAGTTATGCTCTGTTTCCTGCATTTCCATTTCCCCCATAACCGTTCCCCTCCTGAAGTTTTCAACCGTGCTGATTAAAGTTGACCATACCACCTTAGGCTTGGTGACTGCAATCAAGTCCCATCCCCAAAAATGCTAATAAATTTGGCCTGGAAAATTCTAGTTGAACTTTCATCCTCTTGCTGAGCTTCCCCTTTTATTTATGTGTTAAAGTTGTACCTTTGTGCTGCTGGTAGCTTAGATTTGGAAATGTATTTGACCATTACATCTCGGGGAGGAGGAAGAAAGTACTCACCTGATTTACCAATTAGCCTTCTATTTTATTTTAGAAATTGATGTCGGGAAAGTGAAGTGATAGCCTAAGCCATGCTGAAAGGTTCTATTAGTTTTGGGGTAGCCATGGTGTTAAGCAATTCCAGCTTACCTGGGAAAGGTCAGATGAGTCCCACCGATAAGGCTCACGGCTGAATGTAGTGCTTTATTGTGGAACAGCTTCAAGCTGTATTAGCCAATAGTGACTTAAACTAGCAAACTGGGTTCCCATCAAGTCCAAATTAAGCTCTTGTACCAAAATTTCCCACTGGATTTCACATACGGAGAGCTGCAGCAAAACCAGGTTTCTTGTCATCTTTCATTCTCAAAAGAACAAAAAATCAGGTTTTGACTTTGTTTGTTTGTTTTTTTTTTAATGTATATATTCTAGTCTAATAGTGAAGATTTAAAGCTTCTGGACCTGTGGAATATGAGGAAGCAAAATGCCTCCACACTGCCCTGCATCGTGCAGAAAGCATGATGAAAAGGCCTGTAGTGTCCCTCAGCTTAGGCATTCGGTCCTACATCAGTGACGGTCCTGTAGTACTGCACCCTGAACTCCTCTTTCATAAAACCATTTTACCACCAAACAGAATTGTAACCTGCTTTAGGCGGTTCCTCTGTTTATTTTGCTCAGGTACATTCCAGTTTTACATGAGGATGCTCTGAACAGTGTTTGCTGTAATAAGATCTGGTCACAGCACTGGCCAAATTCTCTGCTGCAATCAGTAAATACAGCATCACTAATGCCAAGGAAGTAATTTACTGGGATTACTGGTTGTCTGCTTTCTCTTTTTAGTTTCTTCTACTAAAGAAACTGTTTCTCATTTCTTCCATGTTTGAGAGTAACGCACTGATTTCAGTGTAGTTACTTCTGACTGCCAGAACTGCATCAGATGAAATGAACTGTATGTATTCCCACATATCCATTTTTCTGTAGAAGAAATGGCTTTGGGGTTGTTTTGTAAATTATGGCCTCCATAGTCATGCGTGTTTGTAACAGCACAGACACACAAGGCAAACTATTGCCACCACTGTGCAGATGAGCCACCAACTTACTGGCATCCAGACTCATTGCAATGGGTTTTGGACACTACGTGACGCATCTGAGTGAATTACAGTCAGCTCACACTTTGCCTGTCATGGCAGGGATGGGTAGAGGTGGCAGTGCATTAATCAGCTGTGATCAGAGCTGCAAAATCCTTTATTGAAGACTTTAGTGCCAGATGTGCTGTGTGGATGGGTGAAGAGGAAGCACAAACTGCAGCAACAGATCTCTTGCTTTGTTGTTATTATTCAGTGCCTGTTCCTTTACATTGCTGTTGCATAGAATTTGGGGCTTTTTAGGCGTGGCTATAAAATACCTATCAAGAAAAGTCCACTTAATAATCCTGAATCCAAAAAATATGATTTGACTGCTTTCAGTGCAAATATGTATATTATAGTTGCTTGGAACATGATTCTGCTTGTGCTAAGGACGTTTTCCATATATAAGCCTACCCATAAACTCTGTGCAAACTCCTGGAAAGCTCCATGGCAAGGAAGAAATGCTGTTCTAGCATTCAGTGGGTTAACCTCTGTCTCTTGACAACTTACCTTAGCTTTCCAGAGTGAGGGCTTGGGCCCTCATGTATTTTAGTGCAGTGAGTTATTGACATTAATTTGTTGCTCTTAGTTTGTTACAGGGCCATAGCCACCCTCAGTGGTTCTGTGTGTCATACAATGGTCGCTCCTGTGACCCATACACTTCTGTCTCATATCTTGGTGAAGTTACTGCTGGGATCCTCAACCAAGTGAAAGTTGTGCCAAAGGAACCAGACCTCTCGGGTAGGGAAAGGACATTGAACTTTCCTTCCTTATCTGCAGGTTGGCTTTGGAGAATTGTGAATGAAGTGAGAAAAACTGCATCTCAGAAAGGTGATAGTAGCAGACATGAGACTTGGAAACACTGCCACATCACGCAAGAGTGATCAGAGGTCTAACGTAGCTCCTATGCAGTTAACAGTGCACATTCAAACTTTTCCCAAGAGGAGCAGGAGCAAAAGAAGACCTCAGGATAGCTGCAGGGCCTACAGTTGTCACAGATAAGGAAGGAGCAGACAGGAACCTACTACGAAGTACTGGAGTACAACTGTCAGACTGGGATAAATCCATGGCCACAAGCATTACCCACAGCTGTCAGTGTGCTGTTCACCACAGACACATCACACTCCCTGGAGATGCAATGAGAAGGTGGGATTCAGAATATGCTTGCTTGAAAAGCGCAGATACTGAACACTTGAGCTACAGGAACACTACAAAGTCTCAAGTAGACACTCGGTCCATGACACAGCTGAGCCATTTGGGTTTCCCCCACTCTGATACAACAGTACCAGCCTAAATGATATTCTGCAGCCTCAAATGCTTCTCTTACTGGCTCCCAGTGTAGCCAAGCTCAGAGCCTCAAGGATACTGAAAGCATTTAACCCTGCTGACAAGGTATCACCCATACCTGAAGTTCAATATGAATTGGTGTTTTTACAGTTTTAGCCCTATTTCCCAGATTGATGAGGCACAGGGAGATGGAAGATAGTAGAACAGTTCAATGCTACGTGGGACAGTAAGATGCATTAAGGCACAAGTTCAAGGCCAGGTTGGATGGGGCTTTGAGTAACTTGGTCTAGTGGAAGGTGTCACTGCTTGTGGTAGGGGTTTGGAACTGGATAACCTTAAAGGATCCTTCCAAACGAAGCCATTCTGTGATGGTTCTATGAAGGAAACACTTAAAGCAGGTCAGGGACACCCTCTGAGAAGCAGGAGCATTTCCCTGGCTGGAGCAAGACATAGTCAGTGCTTCATGGCTTTCCATAGCCAATAACATAGTTTGACACCCACCTGGGTACCTCTGCATGCCTCTACCTTGCCTTGAGAAGATATCCTGCTAAAGAAAGGTATCAAAGCAAACCCTGCATCAGTCTCTTATAGTAATTTCCCAACAGCACTCACAGCCATTTCCTACTAAAACCATTAAATCAAATGTAATTGCAAGGAAGTGAACACTTGTCACAGGACCCTTAATCACAGGAGAAGGAGGTGTTGGTGGGCTGCCAAAGAGATGTTGCCTCAGTAGCAGGAATTTTCCCTCCAGCAAACATAACCCTCATTCTGGAGAATTTTACCTTGGTTATAAATTCATGTATTCACACTGCCCCACATAAGATCCTTATTTAAGTATCTTATCTCTTAGGGAATGTAAGGTCAAGAGACTGGTGAGCAGTTTAGACCACCTCCCACCAGGGCTGTCAGATCCCAACTGCTCTTATAGTCAGTGGAGAAAAACAGTCACATCACAATCAAACCATCAGTTATTATAGGTAAGGAAGGTCCACAGACTCTATGGTGTCCTGTATGTGGCCCATGGACATTACCTGCCTAGGCCAGACCCCAATTCATCCTCTAAGCCAAGTATCCATCTCCAGCCAAATCTTAAGACACAAGATGAAGACAGACACCCTGAGGAAGATGTAAAAAGCTTCACAGCAGCCATCAGTTAAGTATTCTGTGACTCATACCTTGCTTCTCTTCATAGTGAAAGATGGGAGAAATAATTCTGCATTAAATCATTTTGCTACACAAAACAACAAGTTTAGACATCCCCAATGATTTTGGGAAACTCTGGTTATTGTAAAATCATTCTAGCCAGGAAAAAGTTGAGAACAGTGAAAAGAAAAAACAAATTGATGCTTTTTCATGTTTCTGGTTTGGGTTTTTATTTTGGCAGTGAATGTGAAGTGACCCAGAAAATCAATTATTTGCTCTAATATAGAGCTATAATCCTCTCTAACAGCTAGAGTGTAGCTTAAGCCCTGAAGTACAAGGTTTAATATGCCTTCCAATAGTTTTATTGGTTTTAGTTATAGTTTGTATTTTTATCCATGGTATCTGTATAAATGGCCAATCCCTTTTTTAATATGGTTTCCTTAGGGGACGAAGTATATGAGGTGACACTCTCTGTGCCTTTGCATCTCTCTACCTGTTCCACAGTGAGCACTCCTTAGTCTAGCCCAATTTCAGCCATATTTGACAGAAAAGCAGAGATACCGAGTTATTAAGTCCTGCAAAGTTTGATTGTAAGAGTAGCCTGAAAGTAGAACAGAGCCACTATTGCTGGAATGATGCTGGGAAACCTGCATAGAAGGAAAAGAAGGAAACTTCATAAAGGTCTAAATGTGACAAAGATTTGACCAACATTAACACTTTATGATGTACTGAAGAATATGCCTGGAAATTAACCCCACAGAGCCTACTTTAGTTCTGTTTAGCTCTTTATTCCATAACCTTGTTAAACCCCATGCTTAGTAATTTTTGATAGCAAGCTATTGCCCAGGTTTGTTGCACATTGATAGTGCAAGCATGATCTTGGAGACATGTCAGATGTAACCTTTCTGTTTCAGCCCAGTTAGAGAGTATGCAGCTGATAAGGTTAAGACTTTTCTGCATAGTTCAGAAAAAAATATAGAGATTTTGGTCCAGCAAATGTCATTTTCATGGAATGAATTTGATATATGCAGACATAAAATAATTTCTGCAGAATTAGAAGATGGAAAAATCAGAGGGATTGAAGAATTTATGAAAGATGCGCTTATACTGCATGTTCATTTGAAACCTGATTCATATCTTGTGCATTATCTTTCACGCCATCATTCATTTCACACCTACTTCCTATGTTCTGTGTGTTGCACCTATTCAATTACTGTCCTCCTACCTTCTTGCTAGCTTACTCTCCACCTCTGTGTTTAAATGCAGTGCACACATTTAGCAAGTACATGCGTAGCCTCAACAGAAGTTAATTTAAACAGCATATATTTGCATTGAAGGTCTCCCTTCCAAATACCTGCCAGGCCCAGTGCTGCTTGGTTTATATGAATTAATGGCATCACCGCCTAAGGTGCAGAAGCTCTGAGAACTAATCTGCTGCACTTTAATGATTCACTTCTTATTACACTATGATGATTAAGGCTGCAAGTTTAAAAAAAGTGTTTAAGTGCACATTAAACATATGCTTAAGCCTTAATGGTGATAATAATAAAAACACTCCCAATTGTATAGCTATAAAATAGGGAAGAGAAACCTGGATTACCCACTGTAATCACATATTTTTATCCTAAATTAGAGTGCAATGAAAGATGAGATAAGATAAGATGAGATGAAATGGATTTATACCAGCTTCTGTAGTACTGCTTTCAGTAGTAACCACAGGACAGAGGTTTCTTAATTCTTATATTTTAAAGGCATTATTAAAAAGTAAACCATCTCTGTTCCATCTCATCCAGTTAGGCCTGTGTAAGCCAGTAACTTGTGTTGGACTAACACATTTCTCCCTGGAAGGTGACTCAATTTAAATTAAGTAGCACGCGTCAGGAAATGGAAACTTCATCATTCTTTTCTGCAGTTTCTTAATCAGCCTCATTGTTAAAAAGATATGTGCCTTATTTCCAAGATGAACATGTCTAGCTTTCGTATCCATGGTTCTTGTTATCTGCTTTCTGACAGATTAAACTGCCCTTTCGTATCTTGCGTTTTCTCTATTATACAGTGTAATCAAAGCATTTCTCAGTCTTCTTTCAGACAGGCCAAATAAATCGAATTCTTCATTTCTTACACCATCAGGCATTTCCTCCAAGCCTCTGATTCCTTCAGTATCTCTTCTGTGCCCCTTCCCCACTTACAGCACCCAACCCAAATTGGCAGAGCCACACCACATGCACAGATCTTTTGACCTGGGGGACATTCAACCCCCTGACTACAGAAAGGGATTCTTCCAAGAATTTCAGCCTGAGACAAGCTTTTTAAGGCCAGATATTATGAACAGATACCAGGCTAAGAAAGCAATGACATAGGCAGTGATGGGGGCAGAATGTCTCATCTGACTGTGCCATCAGGCTGCTCCATCAGGGCAGTGCTCCAGAGAAAAGCTTGGGCTGGCCAGTTATTGTAAATGACACCAGCCTAATTAAGGTTTGATTTACAGATGTCATTTTACATAGTCATTTTATACTTGGTAGAATGTGGTTTGATTACCCCTTACTGTTGCCTTATCTTCAATAGCTACAAATGCTATTAGCAGTTGTGCAGCAACTTATTCATTTTTAACAATATAACAATAAAGCCTATACCATGGTTACCCATGCAGGAAATGTCACTTGCAAATTATCATTTCCAATTATTCAGTATTAATTTAAGGGACACGGTTATCAGTCCAGTTAGAATTCTTTTCTTTATGTGACCTTCCATTTAATAGCTGCAGATTTTTCCTCTTCTTCTCTTTTTCTCCTTTCTTTTCTATTTTCTCCTTTCCCTTTTTTATTTTCTCCTGTTTGAACTTTTCCTTTATTTTCCTTTATTTTATTTTATTCTCTTTACTTTTTTCTCTTCTCTTCTCTTCTCTTCTCTTCTCTTCTCTTCTCTTCTCATTTTCTCCAATTGCTTTAACCACCAAAAGACAGCCAGCAGAAGAGGAAGGCAAAATAAATCCAAGAAACCAAGTTTTTGAGGCAGTGCTGTATGAATCAGCCTGAAAGCTCTGATAGCCTCAGTGGTTATCCAGCTTGTCCAGGGCAGCAGAACTGGATGACAAAACCCCTGATGTTCTTCCTTTCCAATGGTAACTCCCTCCTCTCTCTGGAAGAATGAGCTTGGAGAGATGCAGCTTCTTCTCTTCTATTTACAGTAATCAGAATTTGGGAGTGCCCCATATTGCTCCTTATCCCCCAAGAACTCTGCCACCACTCTTAAACTTTTCTGTGATTCATGTGAAGTGCATCTCTACCCAACAGAGCTGTACAGTATCTAGGTCATATTTCTAGGAGGGATAAAACCAAGCTCTCTCAGGGCTGAACTGTGAGGTTTCACTTCCTAAATGACTTCAAACCAGTGGGCTATGAAGCAAAGGAGATAATACACCACTGACTGGTGTTTCAAAGCAAAGCAGCTAAACCAGCATTTTGTGAGGGCCATGATCTTATTAGAATACTTTAGGCAGACTCTGAGAACACCCACACAGCCAGAAACCAAAGTCCTTCTCCACCTAGCCCATGATCCCAGAAGGGATTAGGCAAAGGCTAGCTCTCCCACTGCTAAATTAAGTAGTTAAGAAGAAATGGGATATTTGCTGTCTGGAATTGCTTACCGTCCTCCATCAACTACAGAGGGAGCCCAACCAACCAGCTTAGATCAAATGCTCAAATGCATAAAAATAGATATGATACACCCCCCTTTTTGAGACTCAGTTCCTTATTTATACAATAGGAATACTAAGATTACTTCCTTCCTTCACTGGGTTGTTATTAGGATAAACCTAAGTGAGAGTTTCTTTCATGCTCTTAGGGGAAGGTTTGGAAGTATCCAGAAGCGCCACTGCTCCGGAGAAGAAAAAAAAGAAAAGAGTATTTCTTCTTTGTTTTGTGTTTAACCCGCCAATTTTTCTGTCCTCTCTTCAGGGCCAGCTTGTCCATTGAGGCCCATGACCACAGATATATCAGAGCTGGATTAGCCCCTTCTCACTCCCTTCCCACTGATGGTATAGAGGATGATCGGGGACTGGAGCATCTCCAGTATGAAGATAGGCTGAGGAAGTTGGGGCTGTTCAGCCTGGAGAAGAGAAGGCTGCATGGAGACCTCATAACAGCCTTCCAATATCTGAAGCCTACAAGAATGCTGGGGAGGGGCTCTTCATTAGGAACTGCAGTGATAGGCCAAGGGGCAACGGGTTCAAACTTACACAGGGGAAGTTTAGACAGGATGTAAAGAAAAAAATCTTTACTGTAAGGGTGCTGAGGCACTGGAATGGATCGCCCAGGGAAGTTGTGAATGCTCCATCCCTGACGGTGTTTAAGGCCAGATTGGACAGAGCTTTGGCTGACATGGTTTAGTGGGAGGTGTCCTGCTCATGGCAGGGGGTTTGGAACTGGATGATCTTAAGGTCCTTTCCAACCTTAATTATTCTATGATTCTATTATTCTAACAACTGGAAGAGTGTCTCCTTATCTACACATGAAGAGCCAGGGTGGATCGTACTTGGATGCCAGGGTGATTAAGCTAAGCAGATCTACAGGGCAAGCCCCCACGAACCTGCAGAGATTTGGGAGAAGTAGGAGCAGTTCAGGCTTACACAAGACCAGATCCAATGTAGGGTGTGCAACAGCAGATGCTGTTAACCCATCAGCAAAGGGTGAGAGGTCCCCTCCGCGCTTCCACAGGAAGTTTTGTATAAACATAATCTCACTTGTGGTCACTGAGTTTGAAAAAATTATTCCCACAAACAGACCAATAGAAAGCAGAAATAGACCGAAAGCACATTTTTCAGTTTGTGGTCTCCCCTGGGTTTAAATACAAAGAAAGAGTTTACAAAATGAATGACAACATTACACCTGAAGATGATTAGGAAATGAGATAAGCCACCCCTGTGTTTATCTTTGACAGCCATTACAACTTAACATAGCCAATATATAGTTCAATCAGTTCTGATGACACTTTCTCTCTCTTTATATGATGAGAACCGTTAGGTTTAAATCCTGCTAAGTAAAACCAGCCTAGATATTGGTGGCAGTGATAAAGAGTAACTCTGCCTTCAGGGTAATAGTTGATGCACCTATTAGTCACAAAGCATTTTGCAAATGTTAATGAATTTGATTATCATTTTCTTCTAATTTACAAAGAGATTCATTGAGGTCTTCAGGTAACTTCATGTGCCACTAGGCACTAATGGATTCTTAAAAAGTCCCTTGGGCATTCAACTGTCCCTGAGAGTCAAGAGAGCACTTGAGCCACATACAGATCCTGCTAGACAGCTACTACCAAAACACTGAGTGATTCATCCCTTGCATGCTCCTGTGGTGTCCAGCTGAAGGTGGCAATACGACTCACGCTGTCCTAAAACCCAGAGTCTGTAGTCTGAGTAGAGAACAGGAGGTAAACAGGGCTGCTTGCAGGACTAATGAGGCAATTTTGGACAGATCTCTGCTGTCTATCCCCATGCAATTAGCTTTACATCGCTTAGCATGGCATTAATTTTGCATAGTTCAGGCAGCTAAAACTTAAAATTCCTACATCAGGGGTTACAGCCAGAATTAACAACTTCTTTCACCAGTGTCTCATTCCCACTTTCATCCCATGTCTTCAGTTCGCTCGGGACAGGGAGAAGGAATACACCTTAATGACCAGTGAACAAGATTCAAAAAGCAACAAGTTGCATCACTGTCCTTAAGCCTACATGATTTCAGGCTCCTCCATGCACCAGCATTAGCACAGCTGAGCAACATAAGGCTGGAAATGGAGGACACAGACTGCCTTTTGAGGTGCCAGTGTCTCTTTACAAGCTTCCTATGGCTGAGGTCAAGAAGTTTAAACTAGGTGCCCAGCCCTGTTCTAGGCCATTAATACACAATTTCAGGAGTTTGCCAGGATGTTTACGGGTTAGTTAAGGTTAAGAAGGGTGGTTTTCTGCCAAAAAGCATGGAAAGAAGCTTATCTGTTCAGTTACTTTGAATCTGAAGTTAATTTGCCATTCTCATTGCTATGTTTCAAGAGAAGAGGCAACTAGAGAAACTGTCATTTATACCACTAATGGAATTAAAAATAAATGTAGTCCAGGGCAGTAATCAATGCCTTGTTCATAGTGATGGATTAAGACTTAGCTAAACAATGTGACTTTTAATTGCCTAAAAATATAATTTGCAAAGGTCTACCTTGTAATGTATAGTTAACATCCCTCTCTGAGCCCTCCTTAGGTAGATGCAGCTTTTAATCCAAAATCATGATTCCATGCTCATTTGACACCATACCTATGTATTCATCAGTGCTCTTCCTTCAGATCTTATTTGCAAGGAACGTAGGTCTTACGTATCCGGAGGAAGTGGAAACTTGGCAGAGGAAGGGGGCACGGCCCCTAGTGCTTCATGTGGCATATGGTTTTGTGAATCTCCACACAAAGTAAGAGCTTTGTGTAAGCACGTAGATAGGCACATGAATCCCACAGAGATTCTAAGACAGATATCAACTGTATGTTCTTCCATCAGGTGCTCTTTAGCTGGCAAATCTTGTTCAGTAAGGCCTCACTAACCCACATGGAGGCAACCCTTACCTATGGTCTCATGGTGAATATGGAAATCCAGCACTAAGCAACACATTGCAAGTAGGTTTTCCCCCAGGTTAAATGAATGTCCAAATATTTAGCCCTTTTGTGAGCTGAGCAATGGATTTTTGCTTGAACTCATGGAAAAAATAAACCAAGAGCTTTTGTCAGATCAGAAGCCTAGCATCAGTATTCCAGATTTGTCCCCATCAAACTGAAACTGATGGTCCTAACTTGATAAGCTCATCCTCAGTGGATTTATCATGTTCAGGCACCAGGCACACCAGGTTGGACTTGATGATCTCAAAGGTCTTTTCCAACCTAAATGATTCTGTGATTCTATTGCTTCATCAGCTTTATTTGCATAAATGAACAGAGCCAGGAAGACTGAAACTGGCTTAATGGCTGATTGACATCTCCAGAGGTATGGGTGCTGATCAGGATTTTCAGCATGGTTTGGACATTGGCTACACACCTCTCACAACATGTGAATCCTCTTATATCTTATAATGCTGTGGGAACAGTCTTGAAGGATCTTTCTCCCTTACCTGGTTGTTTATCTTTACAAAGCTGATATTGATGTGTAAGTTTTGAGACACTTGAACAAATACTGTTTAAAAAAGACTGGTGCTGAGGAAGGAGGGGAAAAGGGGTACAGAAGGGCACAAAGGCAAAAGTGAATGTCTTAAACATTCTTTCTGCAAGAAAAAATGTTTGTAAGGAATTAAAAAAGGGGCTGTGAGAAAATTTGGGAGCATCCACATGTCACAGGTGTTCAATCAAATATTTTCTCTTTTTTTTGCATTGCATTTGAAGCCTTTAAAAAAAAGCATTTGCAGACCTTTTGTGAAAGATATATGAGATGTGGCAAAATGAGTTTACCAAGATGATGTTGCTCATTTCACCTCCTCCCATTGAGCAGGCAACAGCGAAAGCATCATATTTGCACCCCAACAGTAGCCTCAGTGAGATGCTAAACTCCATGCTCAGTAAATGCTATTTATGTGCCAAAGACTCACTGAGAAGGAACTTACCCTTACTTCTTTTGTGTGTTTCTAGTTCATTCTTTGCCTCTATTTCTGGATGGCTATTTACAATCCCACAAAAGTCTCCAAAATAAGGTACTAGAATTGACTGCCTTGCAGGGGATGGAACCTGGCTTTTTCTTTATATTCAGGTGAGTCTCATTCATAAAGCTGGAATGGCTCATGTGCTTCTGCCAGTAAAAGTGAATATCCTCTTCCCTCCTGAGCTTGGCCAGTGAAGGGTAACACTGGAGTCTTGGCAACTGATCATTCTGTGTGCGTTAGTACAGTTGGTCAAAGAAAGCAAGTTCTGATGTTTTCTTAATTTTAGTCATTGCACGAATCAACAACTATGTCCCTTAAAATATTCTGTATTAGTCACATGTGTGAGCAGAGAAAGCCCTGAAAATCAGAAAAAAAAAAATTCCAAAAAGTACAATAAATAGAAGAGAGAGAAAGGAGAATTTATTTTGTGCCATGTAGTAGAACTGGTGATCACATTCTTAGAAATTGCAGCTATTTCTTCCTTCTGTCACTCACAGCACTGGGTGGAGGTGCACTGAAGTCTATTTAAGCAAATAGAAGGACTTTTGAAAGATATAGAATGATGAAGAAGCCACCAGTTCAGAAATTTAGACAAGAAATAACTGCTGATAGATCAAGACTTTTACTACCACTGTTGCATGACCAAGAACCAGCCAATACCAATAGGTACAGTTAAGAGATCATTTCTCTTCACATATTCCCTTCTCAGCTTCAAGATTTTATCCCAGGTGGCTTTACGGCACAGTTCCTAAATTAGATAAATGCAAGCCAGAGATAAATCAAGCCAAATGTTTTAATTGAGATTGTCAACTTTATTCTTTCAAGAAACACTGATTTCATCCTGTCAATATTAAAAAAAAAAAAAATAATTGCAATAAAAATCTAAATATATTGTTACGATGAAAATGTCTCAGGTACTGATGCCATACTTAAAACATTTCTATGTTAGTCCAGGTTTTGATTATAAATTAAAATGGACAATTCAAATAAATGAGGTCAAAGTGAAATTGTCAATTCCACTTACCCTGCACAGTTCAGTACTTTGGCTGGGCAGGTGCATTTTAATTTCATGTTCTTACCAATGGGACATAGAAGGAAGTATCGTGATTTGGAATCCCCCATGGTACAATAATCCTGTCTTCCCATGGCTTTACTCTTGTACAATTTCCAGCTCCGATTTCCATCAGCTGAACTCTTGTCCTCACAGATAAGGTGAGTGACTTCTCTACCTTTACATATATTTTGGATAGTCCTAGGAAGATAATTATTCAGAATAGTTTTAACTCCCTCAAGCTACTTTCAGGCTTTTTACCAACCTTTAAGTTTCATCTCTAAATTCACATCTATCTCATAGTCTAAAGAAAACCTTGCTTGATAATGGATAGGAAGACTGTGAGGCAGGGTTGCTGATACAGCACAGAAAAGAATTGGTGCACGCAGCTAATCTGTGTTTATTAATTTTTTATCAGGTCCTTTCCTCTCCCTGTTCTGAGCAAAGAACATAAGTATGCATTAAAATGGAAGCAGATTAGCAGATTCACTGGACTCTGGGAGACTACACTCTTACTTAAGGTTGAACATGAGTCTGAAATTAAAGTTAATCGAATCCAGACAGATTTCCGAAGCTCTTAAGTGCCTAAAGATGCAAACAGTGTAACCTCTTAACCCTTATTTTAAGTGCATCTTTTCTTTCATTAATTTCCAACATGACTGTAGAGAAGACCTTCTCAGTCAAATCTCTGCATAGCTGCACATAGTACACAGGTAGATAGCACAGCTGAATTAATTTAAGGGCTGTAGCTGAGGTGGTCTCAGCCCTCCCTCTCTTCCTCCTCCTTTATTTCTACCTACATCATTCCACCACCGCCATCTGCTCTTGTGCACATCAGGTCCCTTTCTGAGGCAGGTCTGTTCTCTCAACTGACAGAAACTAATATTGTGATGGCTGGGTCGTTTTATACTACCTTACAGAAGAGCAGTAGCTCAGCAAAAGGTCCAGTGTGTTTGAGCAAGTGAAGCAGGTGGTGGTGCTCAGGGATGGGAGGAAGGAAGCAAAGGGAGAGGAGGAAAAAGAGAATACAATCACTGCTTTCACTAGTGCTGAACTGTTAGGTTAGCAAGCAGTAACACTACACCACACACAAAGCAATGCAATTGTTACTCACACCCTGGTTTCAGAGTAGAATTCAACCTGAAGAAGCTTTGTCTTTTGTCAAAAATAACCACAGAAGTTCAAAAGGGTATCTTTTAATGTTTGTAGAAGATGGTGCTGAATAATAGATGTGGCTTCATGTTTGAAACTTTCCCTGTTTAAACATGGTATGACCACAATCTTGTTTTTGCACTTGTAATTCAGCTATAGAAAGCAACACTGAGTAAAACAAATCCGGAAATGCTCACTAATGGCTATGTAAAAAGCAAATGTTTCCTTCATGCAGCCATTTTTTGCAGTGAGGATAACTTGCAATACCGAGTGAGATATTACTGCAAGACCTGGATATTTTATCAGCACTCTCTAGGAACTTGCAACCAGGCTCAGCAAGCTGTACTTCAATAATGCATACACGTTTGCATATGATGCTTCATTCATTTCGTCAGACTCAAAGCTGTCTCTAAACTGATGGAAAAAAAAGTATTTTCTTCCAACTAATTACTCAGCTATTATGCTACTGCATAGAACAAAGTGTGCCACAAGTAAGTCATAATTTGATTTTGAAAGCTGTATAACAAAAGTTTTCTAACACTTTTTCCTCATTCTTCAAAAGGGTTTCAGAATTACAGAAGAGGTCTCGTTCTGTCTGTCCTCAACGCGTGCTGGTGCGTGTTCTCACAAGATGAGAATGGTGAGGCTTGTCAAACATTTTCCAGGCTTTCAAGTTACTTTTTGTATTTATTATTTCATGGTTGCCACTTTTCGCAGTTTTAAGGATGACTACTCAAGCCTATGGAATTGTGCATCTCAATAGCCAGTAGAGAGTGCAGCTCCGAGAGGCCCTGGCACAGGATGTGATGGCAGTAATGAGACCGAACACACCCCGTAACACTACAGGTAGCTGGTCTTCTTTGGGTTTATAACGGTCACTTTATAAACCTATCAAAGGGACTTTAAAGAAAAAATATGCAAGACCCTGACCCAGTAGTGCTTCAACTCCTATTGCAGCTTTCGTCCTCCATACAAAAAATCCTTCTTTAGGGTGCAACAGAGATGGCCTTCATTTCTGTCTGACCTGAGTAGGGATTTTGGTCTGCCTTTGGAAACCCGTTTTCAGATGTAAGGCTTCCAGATGAAGCCGTGCCAAAGGAAAAGGGGAGGGGCTACATTTTTCAGGCAGGGAAATTTACTTCTTAATGTTCAATCCATGTATAGTCCTCAAACAATGGGTTGATTTTTTTTCCCCCTCTGGCAATTGAATCATGTTGTACTGTAAATACTGTGCTACAGTGCAACCCTCCCCCTTCCTAAGGAAAAAGAGAAAGGGAAAACATAAACCTCTCCCATAACTGGTTATGCTGATATTATTACTCATTGACTGCATCAGCGCAGGTCTACATTAGGCACTTGTCAAAATCTCTGCCAAGAGAAAGTTTTCATTTTCATCAATTTATTTTTAGTAGAGCAGCTGGGAAATCCAATGACTGGCTGAGTGGAGACCTGGAGTTTGGAGAGGAAAACGGCCTGTTCAAAATGCACTTCAAGTTCCCTCTGCCTATTGAAAACCTAATGCCTAATGAAACCTCTCCCTTGGGGATCTAGACCTGGCTGGACAAGAGCAGTTCTTTTCTTCCCAGGATGCTGGGACTTTGCCCAGTTCTAAACAAAAAAGCCCAGTTAACGTTGGTGGTTTATTTATCTATCACACCTACCTTGGTGGGATAGTTCAGGTCACCTCCTGACAGGGTTTTTGGCAGTGTCCTGGAGAGAACTATCCGTTGGTCTGGTATTAACCACTATGTGATTCCTCTCAGTTGTTGCTTTAGGACATTCAGCATGACCTAAAATTCAACCTGGAAAGAGGCAGGGACTCTAAAGCGTGAGTTAATATTGTGTTTGTGACAGTATCAACAAATTGAGTCAAAACCATCGTTTTGCTCTGCAATAGACAGCAAAAGCAGGTGGTTAAAAGCGATACAAAAACCATTGCTCCTTGTGCACTCTACTTGGGCTAAGGATATTTCACTTTCTAGGCCTGTGAAAACTAAAAAACATGCTAGTCTGGTTTCCTGCTGCTTATACGAGCTCTTCCGTATTTAATATCATTGCCAAGTTTAGAGCAGTGCCTTTCTCTTTGGCATAACGTTGATGAGAGCACTGATTTGTCAAACTCTTTTCTCAAATATTGTAGGAAGGTCACATCTTTGAACTACTTCTCCTCTTCCCTCCTGCTATCCCTCAGGTTAATTTAAATCAGCAGGTTACTAAATGACCATCTCACTGACAGAAAACTGACAATTTGGGTTTTCTTATGAAAATAGACCCTTTTTTTTTTTTCCAATTAAAAAAAAAACATGAGAGAAACCCAGTTTGCTAAGTGAAACCTTTCAGATTTGCCAACTTGATTTACAAACCCCAGATGCAATTAGCTCGCTGCCTAGTTAGCCATATGTACATGTCTCATAACAGTGCAGAAATCAAAGGCTTGTGTTGCCCGTGATAGGGAAAAAGGTCTCATGGCTGGAGCAATGAGCCAAAACAATGACTCCCACATGCAAAAGAATGCCTTGGCCTGGCACTTTTGTCAGTACTGATAGAAATTGCCAATAGGTATCATAGGACCTCCCAGAAGCATTCAGAGGTCCAGCAGAAGGACTTCCATCCCTCACCCATACATAGGTTTTACCTACACAGAATAGATGAAATTAGTCAAATTTGATAAATTATTTTAATTGATCAAATTTATGGACTTCAAAACAGCCATGACATCCTTCCCAAAATACCTAAATTGACCTGAGAATTAGTGTTGTTATATTTTCTATGCAAAGCTGGGGAAAAAAAATGCATTAAAACTTCTGGGTTTTGATGTGCTGAACACTATAAATGCTTTAAATCTTCTGATCATGTCACATTTTTCACAGATGCTCTCCATTTCCATTCAGGAAATTGGTCCATCAAAAAAGATGTTTCAAAAGACTTTTTTCTCCCAAATTTAATCCATACAAGCTAAAAAGTGCTCCTGTATGGCCTCAAAACACTTGGTTTTATATGTGTTTAATTAGGCTATTAAATGTCCTAGGGGTAGTTTCTCAGAATCTCTGCAGCAATGAGTTGTATCTACAGCATCAATGCCTCCATGTGATGAAGTATTTGAAAAAGGAAAAGCTCCAACTTTTGGTGAAATCACTGGGACAAGTGTTTTTAATGCAAGAATTCATTCAGTACCGTAATAATAAAAGATTTAAATAAATCCAAGCGAAACATTAAGCAGAACTTCATGTATATGTAGGAGGAATGCCCCTGGGGAACACGCTGTGGTTACACAGCATTCAAATAGACAGGACGTTAAACACACACATGCAAACACTGGTTTTTGCACAAAAATATTGTAAGGAACTTGCCATAAACCTGCCCGAAATCATAGAAATTCAGAGTAATGATAATTCACCAGAGGTTCAATTCTACTCTCACTCATGCTGGCTTCACATCAGCATCATGCATTTGATGTCTCTGGCTTTACTACCAATTCACACCAGTTTGGGAAGAACCAGGTTGTGCACTGCTAACTTTTGTTGTCCTGCTGCTTAATTGCGACCTCAGGACCATAATTACCTTTGAAAGGACATTGTTTTTTTAAGTCTTTGTTTTGATGAGAGCAATATTTGGAGACAAAAAGACCCCATGTCTGCAATCCTTCATGTTGCCCTTCAGTCCTCAAACTATTTTCATTATTAAAAGGTGACATGCAGTTTAAAACATTTTCTGAGTACTCTGAGGAACTGGAAAGTCCAAATGGTTGGACACCAGATGAAGAAAGACTATTTTATAAGCTTAGAAGGCTTCAAACATGCACAAGGATGTAGAACATTCCACATCCTACCTTGCAATGCACAAAAAAACAATGTAGGTGAATATGTTTCACGTGGAAGACTATGCAGCATCCTTCAGATTACGCTTGAAATCTCCAGGGCTTTGAATTAGTTTATCATTCAGTGGTAAATGAGTGATAAACTAATCACTCATTTGTATGTTGTGGCATAAAATGCCATTGTTATCTCTACATGTGATTCAGAGAACTGGCAGGCTGCCCTGATCACCAGCTAGTCTCCTATAGCCTAGTGCTATGAGCCAGTTGTAAATAGAAATAGTCAATAGCTATAAAGCAAAATCAGCTGGGTAGGGAGCTCTAGAATGATATTTTCCTCTAAGCCTTAGCTGTATATTGTTTTAAGAATAAAGTTTTTTTGACTGTGGGCCTGATACAACATTCAATACGTCAGCAAAAGTTCTTGGTGGAATTTAGGCTTATTTTAATGCTCCTTTCTCCTGGAGACCCCCATTAGTGAATATACCTGGACATGTGTACCCAGGATCAGGAACTCCTGTGTGGAAGTTTTGTAGCTATATGAAAATGATGCATTGCCCAAACTAATGTCTTACTTCTCAGTATGTGCTTCCAACAGCTCTTATTAGCTTGGGCAAAGCTCCATTCTAACATGATTTCTGGCTTCCATTTCAGAGCTGGCCTATATCCAGCCAACTTGAAGTGTAGGCAAAGTAAGCTTCATCCATGTGTGCCCATCTATGTCAATGCACCCTGTCCGAGAAGCTTTGAGCTAAGCCATCCTAACTGTCAAAGATTTTGGAAGGAGCAGGGATTTTTCTGTCCCTGAGGAAAATCAAAATTGCTTCCATGTGTGAGAGTGACTTATGGTTTGTGATGAAGAGGCTCTGTCAAATTAATGGCCATCCAGTGATTAAAAGCCACTTTCTGTTTACTGTGCCGAGAGTGGGTGTAAAGTAGCAGCTGACTTTTTTTATTGTGTTACAAATTTAAAAAAACCTTTTTTTCCACTATTATGAAACACTAAATTCTGTGAAAAAAAAAAAATCTCTATGATTTATTCATTCTTAACCATAAAAATTGTTGTAAGTATGGGGCTTTTATAACTAATTCTGGAAGGGTCTTTTGTGAACAAGTGTCACTCTCATTCAGGAGCTGGAGCTCTACACCTGCTGTCAAGCAAGGTTTTTGGAGGAAGAAGTTCTGGGAAGAAGAAACAAAAAAGGATGAGCTCCTTATGGAAGATACTGAGTGCTCCTAGAAACTGCTGTGTTCCTGCTGTCCTTAAGGTGGAATTATTCAAAACAATTTTATGGTAGAACTCATTTTACTTCAGTTTGGCCATCGAGAAGATGGGATTCAGCTCCAGGCAGAGACACCTAAATTTACATGTTTGTATGTAAGTGTTTATAAGTAAATTAATTCAGTTTCTCATATCTGGATGTCCACTATAATTTTAGAAGACAGCTACTCAAGCTATCAATTCATTTGGTAGACATGATATAACCTATGGAAAGCCCTTACCTTTCTAGAGAGGTGCTTGAAACAACAGAAAAGGAATACCAAGGGGCACTTCAGAGTGTACTAGGCACCCTGTTGGGGCAGGTGAATTGAATCACATTTAAATTCACTGTAGTAAATAGAGTGCAGGGATTTGATTCAGTTGCTTGAACATCATCTGAGAAGATCTAATATATCCAAGATTGCCATATGGCAGGTGTGACACGAGTGACATGGTATTCACATCATAGTCCAGGGAATCTGCTGGAGGTGAGACCCAATCCACTATGGTAGCTCAGACAGCAATGACCACCAAGCAGTCTTTAAACCTAGAGGCATGCAGCTGACCAGATTTGTCTACTGCAGAGTAAAATGAAATGTAGGCTCCACAGACTGTCTTTACTGTGTCTCCATTTCCTCTTAAGAGAGATAAAGCACCTACCTCACATGCACACTTCCAAAATTCCAGTCTCTAACTGAATCCTGCCCTAGACATCCCCAATAAATTATTTACATTGGCTTCTATTAAAGTCATGAAGTGAGACAGTGGGTGATTGACCCCACTTATCTTGGACTTCTGCCTTAGGACGGGATGAATCAGTCTCCAGAGGTGCCTGTATCTCCCCACTGAAGAGAGTAAGCCTACCTGACCAGATTTAAATGCATTGCCTGTCTCTCAGATGACTAAACAGCCCACCCTATCCACTGGCTTTTCTTTACCTTCACTGGTATGAGTGTTTACTAACAATGGAAAGGCAGCTCAAGTCAAAGCATTTCTGGGAATACCATCTCTAATATCTTGGAATTCACTAACGCAGTCTTCTTTCCTTCATCCAAACAACTTGCGTCTGAGAGATTCCTCAATCCAGCAATGTATCTTTGTAACCCACAGCCCAAAATGATCTTTTCTTTCACAGATTTGTGAGTTTCTTATCTGCTCCATGTAGATTTCTTAGTATCCAGGCAATTCACAGCAGCAAGGAATTCTGCTGCTTAATGCCATGGCATGAATTCCTTTTGAATGCTTTGAACTTGCCACCTACCAATCTCTGATAAAAACATTTGAAAACACAGCCCAACTGTGTGCTAGTTTAATACAGAATTTCTCTACTAATTCTAGCCAAATCTACTGGGTAACTTTATCAAACTCTGTCATTATTTGTGTTGAACCTGAGCATTCAGGGCAGGAGGACAAATTTCTCATTATTCCTACTTTAGACCCTCCCAGACAAAAAGGTTCACATCATATACAAAGAAATTCATAGGCTCATGCCAGATACACCAAAGTTGTAATGATTTGCATTATGAAATCAAGCTCTATGGCTTTGCTCCAGCTCAGATTCATGTGATTTTTCTTTCATTCCATAAAACGCATTCAGAAACCTTATGTAAGTAAGTGCTGTTGTGATGCTTGAAATGGAGGAAAGCTGAGGGAGAAAAGAGAAACACGGTTGCTGTATAAAACAAAAAAACACTCTGAATTTATGTAATTTCTGATGAAACTTTCACCTTAGTGTGCCTCTACGCCTTATAAGGCACTCTGCATATGTGCATGTGCACATAAAATCACTTCTTTCGGCTCTGTCTTTATGCAGAGACAGGAAGGATGGTTTTGTGGTTGAGAGAGTGATGCGGGACTCAAGAGACCTGGGTATTATTCCTACACACTTCCTCTGTGATTTTGGGCAACTCACATAGGTCCCAGTCCTGAAAACACCAATGTACCTACTTAACTCTGCTGTCAGAAGTGGTGTAAGTGAATGGGCAGATTAGAATAGAAATATGGAAAAGGGCAGGCAGCAAAGAGGCTTTGATCTGTCCATAGTTTAGTTATCTTTCTGTGAAATGAGGTTGTAAATTAACCCTCCTTTTACCATTCTATTGATTTAACTTCTAAGCTCTTTCCAAAAACCAGACCTTTTACCATGTCTTTGCACAATGATAACATCTTCCAAACCTGAGCCTTGCGGGACTGCACAGATGATCACTAGGAGTCTATGATATTTCCATTGCTCCTTTCCCTTTTGTGCTCTGATTCTCATGCACAGTTCTATGCCCTCTATCTCATTCAATTTTTCTACTCTTTGCGTTCCTCTTTACCAGGGACACAAACAACCGTGCAAGGAAAATATTTCCAAGCATCCAACATAGAATTGCTCACCCTTCTTCTTTCAGTACTCAGAACTAAGAAGACAAAGCTTTTCTTTTTAATCATTATTTCAATGGCTGCCACAGTGCATGCTTTATGTTTAGTTTAGAAAGTACATTACATCAGTGGTTGTTTTTCCAGTCTTGCGTTCCTCTAAATGTCCTTTTTGCCCTTTCCTTGTCTGCTCTTTTATAAGCAAGAGGAAACATTTGAGTTACATTACGAGCTGTTCAGTCTGGCTGGGAAGCAGAGCTATTGTCACTCAGCATGGTTTACTCACTTAGACTTCCTTTACGAACCAACAAATACTTGGCAGGGACTCCAGAGCTGGGTTAATTGTTAATAATTCGTGGCCTCCCCTTATATGTCATCTAGATAATTACTGCAGTCTGCCAAGATGGAAAAAGGGCAGCAGCTAACAGGATAAGTCCAGAAAATTAAGTTATTGTCAAAGGGAAGTCTTGTCCTGGGCTGTATTCTGGCTACTATGTTTTGTGATGCTGAATACATGCAGCAATAAAGCTCACAAATTCTTCCATCAGAGGAAGAACCTCGAGTGGCAATAGCTACTGTGGAATCAATTTCTACCATTGCCACAGACAGGGTTGAGGGCAGGGCCAGTTGTCCACACTCGTTATATTATTTTCCCCAAAACTGCATTTTCTGCATTACAAAAACCAGTCATTTGTGAGAGATGAGGCAACAGAATAAGAAGACTTTATTAATTTTAGTAGAGCTATTTTTAGCATAACCAAACTGACTGCTAGTCATAGGATCACTGAATGGTTTGGGTTGGAAAGGACCTTAAAGCTCTTCTGGTTCCAATCTCCTGCCATGGGCAGGGACACCTTCCACTAGACAAGGCTGTTCCAACCCCATCCAACCTAGCCAGTATGATCTGCTCACATACTCATATCTGAGTCCAAATATACCCCTCCTGTAAGTAATATTTGCATAGCAATGTGCTACCAGTTGCAGATGTGGTCACTGGCACTATCATTTAGCAGATTACTCAATAAACATGAAATAATTGCAAACTGATTTCAGGCTTCCTCTAGGCACGCTCCCCTTGTGCCTTCTGGTTTGCTCTCCTTTCCTTCTTCCTGATGGACTCATGGCAACCTCCCACAGTGCCAACAAACTGATTCTACTCAATGCCCAGTACTATCACTAATGTTGTGACAGTCTAACTTTTGGCGTTCTGGCTCCACATTTTGCTGTAGCAACAAAATGCAGCCACCTCTGAGGAAGAGCACATAAGGTGTTTTAAGGGCACCAAGCAACATTGCACAGCAATATTATCCACCCTGTGTTACTCATTGCCACATTTCCCACCATCCAATGTTTCTCAGTAAAGGGGATCAGGACATTAGATCTGATTGAAACATCAGGGGAAAAAATATGCAGACAAAATTCTTGTATCTGAGCTGGAATTTAAACTAAGCACTGAGAATAATAGACTCTCCAACTAAGTGCAAGGCTTCTTGTACTTTTATAATGCGAAGGTACATAATAAAACCCCACCATTAAGTAAAAATAAGATACTTTGCAGCTCCCTAGCCTCCAGTAACTAAGGATCTCAAATCTCTTTATAAACATTTTAAGCATGAATTAATTTTAACTGCTAACAGCCCTGAAAAGCAGGTACTACTAATCCTTCTTAATGTATAGGTAAAGTGAGGCATCAAGTGATGAAATGAGTTAGTCACTAAGTGAATCAGTAGCTGATCCAAAAATAAATAACTCTAAGTAGCTTTGCACTCTAAAATAAACAAGCTGGAAAAGAGAACGTATGGGATAGCAGAGGCTGAAAATGAGAGGACAAGGGATAGTAAGGAGTCATGGCAAATATTTTATGAAGGCATCGCCTCTTAAAGCACCTAAATAACTAATACATCATTATAAAATATAACCATTCTCCAAGTTTAACAGATTATGGGAAATGGGGAGTTCTTCAAATTGCATCTGTTATATCTGTTCTTAAATGAACATGTTGACTCTCAGCTTTTAATAGGGAGAACTTCAACAGGAAAAACAGGGGGAAAAAAAATCTCCTGGCATACGTTTAGAGGGAGAACCAAGACAAAATGCATGGGAGAAGTTGAATGTCCAATCTCCTCTCATAGGCTGCCTTCATCATTTAGTGATGCTGTTAAAGCAGAAGCTGTGTGCATTCTCATGCCAGTTCAGCTGACCTCAAGGACCATGTTATTACTATCAGCTTTTAGAGACTTCATTCAGACTTCACCTCTTGCTGGTATGTGAAGTATCCATCCTCCCCTTCCGCCTGTAATGGGCCAGAAGTAGTGTGTCCGACTTCCCAACCATGAGATCACTTATCAGAAACATCCTGCCCCTGTCTCAAAACCTAATTCTACCCTCTCCAGAAGGAAAGTCAGGGGAGAGGATTAACTCTGGCAGCTCAGTTATAGATTCATGCATGAAGTCTGCTTGGAGAAGGAGGCAGTAACTCTGGAACAGATTAAGAAGTGACATTTATAGGGTCTGGAGGAAATCACATCCACTTCAGCAAGACCACACAAATGATGACCAGGAGAGAGGCACCTGAGTAGTATTTAACTGGGCTTAGTAAATGATATTAAAGGAGAGGTTTCCTCTCATCAAAACTACTGTTTTTACCCATCTTTCAGGCTCATAAAAGATGCTGTACTAGCAGATCCCATTCATGGTGTTCTCACCTTAGAATAAACAGCATGGGTTTGAGCCTCCCCTTTCAAACCATCCTAGCCACCCCACCCTGAAAACTGGCTCTTTCTTGAGCAGAGACAACAACAAGTTCTCCCCACTGGTTTCATTCTCTGTTAGCTGTTGTGATGAAGAATAAGAGGCTTTTTCACACAGTCAAACGCAGAGAGTCTTGAGTTTCTCAGCGTAAGCTCAGATCTAGTTCAGGCCATTGTTATCTCATCCACAGTACAGTGCTGACTGCATGGCTTGGCATCAAGCTTGGTGCTTGTCCCTCACCTTGAAGCAGGACAAGGTGAGCTTATATCTGTGAATGCTCAATGGGGCCCTCTGATACCTATCCCAGGAGAAGAGCTGGGAATGGTACAGTCTGCAGATGCTCTCAGTCATCATGAAGTGGCATTGAGAGAGGAGGAAATGTCTGAAACCACCTTTGGTCCTGCTGATCCAGCTCAGGGATAAACAGGAGACACCACACAATCAGAGGAGCTGAAAGGTTGAAGAAAGGAAAGGTTTGAGCAACACAGACTTGATGAAGGCTGCCTTCGCCCACTTCAGCAGAGGAATACAGATGACATGGACCCTCCCTCCTCGACTGACAGGCTGCTGGGTACAGGATGTTTTGTTCTTTTCCTTTCCTGTTTTCTCTTCTTTGTGGGCCAGTGTTTTTGTTTTGTTTCTTTTCCCCTTTTCTCTTTCCGAACCACAGCTCAGGCCAACATAAATTATTTCCTTTAACTCTGGTTCCACCACACAGGTACAGAGCATAATCTCTAGGAAAAAGAAAGGCTTTTGCTCTTCATTTATTTGTCTCTTCTACTCATCATCCGAGAGTAGAGCTGAATATGTGATCCCACAGCACTGTTTTTGACCCCTGAATGTGATCCTGCAGCAGAGATACAGCATGGAAGATATTTTGAACCAAAGAATGCATTATGCACTCTGTTCAACTTCTGTATTGGGATGTAAGAGCAGGCTTGATGATACCAGCTTCATCAGTAAATGTTCCTTGGTCACCTTGCTGGCTGCAGATTGTACAAAGGACCTAGCTACCTAGGGAAGCCCCAGTTTGAAGGTTGTGGTGACATTCATCTCTATTTACATTACTTTCATCATAACTGGGTCCATGCTAGGATGCCAAGAAGACTCAAAGCATCTTCACAGAGCCTTGAGGTGGCCTAGGAGATCCAGACCCATCCCACTCAGTTTCTATCACTTGTCTGAGCACCTATCTCTCTCCTTCAACGAGCTCCTTCTTTTGTGCACTTATGATTAGACAGGTTAGGCCTTAGGTTTATGGACCAGATGATGGGCAAGCAGAGAGCATGATCTGAGAGTGGGTTTTGACAGAGCTCCACTAACCCACTTGACACATGCTCGTAGTTTCTTCCACCTGAGAGCAGGGCTGGAAAGCTGAAAAGCTCCAAAAACACATAAAACCAGCATGCAGGTTATCAGTAGTTCCTGGTTGGCTTGTCCAGGCTCCACAAGTCAGTGGTGTCTTGGATGTGTATGTATTTTCTGGCCCTCAGCAGGGTAAGTACCACAGAAATCACATCTGTGCCTCCATCAGGCACAAGTGACTCCTTAAGCCCAGTCCAGGCACTAAGAAACACATGAAACAGTCTCTGAGGCCCTACCCAAAACCAATAGAGCTACAAGGGCAGGCACCTACAGGCATCTAGAAGAGCAGAGAGCTCAGGAATGGTGACCAGAGCTTGTCCCTCCCTCCATGTGTGCTGACTTCAGCTCTCTAATGAAATGTGGCATCTTAAGGTAGCAGCTACTGAGGTACTTGTGGGAGTCCTCCCTTTATCTCAGCTTGCACTGATTCTTCAGATCTGAAACATAGCCACTCCTTCCTCCCTCTCAAAGGCAGCCAGAGAAGGAAAGGGACATCTTACCTCACCCTTCCATCTCCTCACTCCCTATCTCACATGGCAATATTATGCATCCTATTCTCATCATCTCAGTCTGTATTAATGAATGAAACAATCTCCTAGAACAATAGGCCTCCATGATATCTTGACCACCTGGTGTTTTTTATTAGCTTCACAGCCAGCACCTTTTTTTCCACCCCATAAAAGAATTAGTCAATCCACAAGTGCATGTCTGGCTTTTCACACTGCAGTGGAAAGAGCAGGGGAAAGACAGCTATTCACCAGCGAGAGTTTGCAGCCTGCTTTAGCCCCAGATGCCGCCACAAATGCTGCCAGATGAACCCAATCCTACGCATCCCTTTCACCTTCAAAGCCTACCTCTGTGTTTCAGTGCACAGGCAGCAAACAAGGCTTCTGAAAGGCACATGTTGCACATAGGGATAAACTATATGCTCCAGCTCATCAACGCAAAAGGTGTTCTAAATGCTTGAAGCACAAAAGCCCAAAGTGCAAAGATCAGCAGTATTTTACAAGCATGTTTTGAAGGTGTTTTGAGTCTTCCCATCACTACACAGATGCTTCTGCCTATCCCCATGACCACAATATATTAGCTCCAGTAGCTTTTCAGCGACTCAGCTTTGCCACAGCTTCCTGCTTTTGAGCATACCCTCTGCACTTGGCTGGAGCTTTGCCAGCCCTATCTTTTTGCTTACGTTTAGTTCAATACCATACATGGGAGGGTGGAATGAAAGGGGGTAGCTTTTTCTATTGGAGAAAGATCCAAATGCTGCACCTGATGACTGTAGAACAGTTGTTGCCAATGAAACCTTCTTGCTCCTGTTATAGAGACAGTTCAGAGACCAGCATGCAAGAGTAGGTGCTTCTAATTATTAGCTTCTTTTGGGAACTGTTACCTTCCCTTCTCCCTCAATACATTGGCTAAATCCTTGCCCATTTAAAACAAAGATGAAAAAGAGAAAAGATGGGTGGGCTCTGAAGGAATACCCACAATTATTACTGTAATGTATTAAACTAATTGGCAGCGCTGATCTACCAAGCATCCCAAGCAAAAGTGAGCCCTTCAGCTAAGTCTACAGTTAGGGCTTGCCTTTACTGCTTGAAAAAGCTGGGTTTGGGGTTTCTTTCTTAACCTCAGAATGGCTGAGGTGCCTGAGTTATCCTGAGGTAAAACTATAATAAAGAGAAAGCATTCAATTTTGACTGAGGTGAATTTGCTGAGGTCAGTCCTTCATCCCTGAACCCCACCTCACCATGAGTTTGCCTTGGGGTTAAACCGAAGGATATCTCTCTCCCCTCTATTTCTGCCCTGACTAGTGAGCTGAAGCAGCTTAGCTATGCTTTAACATGTTTCACCTAACTCAAGTTTAAAGTCCTGAGGACACCAAGAAGTGTTTTACCTTAGGCTTAGAACCAGCAGTTACACAGTGCCTGATCTAAAACTTCATAACTATGCTAAAATAACAAATACAGAAATGTGCCTAAAACCCCCAGGACTAGACATGTCTCCATCAACAACACCACGGGCACTGCAGAAGGAGAGAGAAATACATGCTTTCCAGCACTGGCCTGTTTTATTACCCTTGGCAAT
The DNA here is from genome assembly GCA_032466535.1 of Forpus xanthops. Taxonomy (NCBI): domain Eukaryota; kingdom Metazoa; phylum Chordata; class Aves; order Psittaciformes; family Psittacidae; genus Forpus; species Forpus xanthops. The sequence continues at coordinate 5,351 of JASSUY010008077.1, read as the reverse complement.
AGTTTCTCCATTATATTCTCCTCTTGCTGTCTTTGTCCCTTCAGCTGAAAGCTCTCTAGGGCAAGGACAATGTCTCAAAGCAGGCAGATCCTTGAGCAAGGCTTCTTATCCCATTGCAGTGGAGCACATTGCCCAAGAAGACAATTGGGTAACTGAAGCACAGTGCAAATCAGTGTCCTCCAGTGACACACCCACACCCACAGCAGTGGTTTGACATGCGTTAGGGACTTAATTTATTTGCCCTTGTTGACCTGTAGGTGAGCGCAAAGCCAGCTTTTCACGTTGACTTTTGGTCTAGGTACGTGAGCAAAGTAGGAGTGAAGAACATGTTCCACCTTTATTTTGCAAAGACCTGGCTGGTTTCCTCTATAACAGAGGGTGGTTTGACTGCTGGGGTTTGTGTAGAACCTGTGCTTTTAATGTAAGTTCTGATTGGTTGGTTGGTTGGTCTGCTTGTTTCTTTCTAAAGGGACATATACTTTATTTTTATCACCAGGAAAGCAACACAAAAAGAACAGAATTGAAAGTGACCAAGATTAAGCAAAAATTTTCCAAAGAGATGGTACTTTTTCAGTTATTGCTTGAAAGGACAGCATCTCAGAAGTGTTTGTCACTCCCTGTGATCACTCCCTATCCACATCTATGAAGGCAGTTTATTGACAGAGAAGAAAACACGCAAACTCAAGCAAATATTAAGGAGCATTCACTGAAGAAAATGCAAGAATATCTTAGTAGTGAAGGTATTAGTAATGCTTGCACCAGGAGGCAAGGCCCAAATCTGAAAAGAGAGTATGCCAAAGCAATGCACTCACCGAGGTATCACCCTCAGAGCAAGGCATTGATCTAAACCCAGCAATAATAATAGACATGGAAGAACTCAACATATATGTTTCTAAAAACAGACCTCAGGGTTGATCATCCCTAAGAGGTATGTTCTATTCCAGTTAAGGAGCAGACAATGCTCCATGTGACCAGTTTGTTCAATCAAAGCATTCATATTGAATGAATGAAACAAATAAACATTAGAATGAAAGAGAAGCTCAACCTAATTGCTTTGCCATCAATTCCAGATGATATAGAGACAAAACTCACTGCTTAATGTTACTTTAGGACCGTGCAAATGACTAATTTATTGGTTCACTTGAATTATTAAAATGTAGACTTTGATAAAAATTCAATTCAGTTCAACTCAGAATGAAAATATTCAGAATTTTTGGTGAGTCAACAGAGTTCAAAGACTAATTCAAAAAACAGTAATTTCATTCAGATTTAATGCAGGTGCATATTTTCTCTCAGGCTTTTAGACATTATTTTTTAAAACTACATGCACACAAATTATGAATCAAAACTGCCTTTTAAAGAAAAATATCAACATATTTCATTTTAAAACATGGAAATGGAGGTCTGTGGCTGCTTAATAATTATTTAATAATTCAGGATTTTTATTTCTGAGAAAAGTGTGTGCTGTGAGAAGCACCAAGTCACAAAATATTTCTGTCTGGTTGTATTCTTTGCATTTTATAAAATAAAAAAAAAAAAAAGGGAGAAAAAAAAGCTCAGTTTTGAGTTACTTTTTCCACCACCCCTAGGCCAAAGTCCCGACCTAAGGCAGGATCTCGATACTCAGGTCCCAACCCTATCGTTTTCCAAGTGCCAAATCCACCTCTACCACCCAAGCAAAAGGAAATTTGGTGGCTCCCAACTGCTCATAGAGAAATCCACAACTTGCTGTGATTTGAAGGTGTCATGGAATGAGGAGTGGAGAAAGAGACTATGTATGTCCTACAATAGCATTAGAGTCAAGAGTGGCCAACAACAGGTACTGCAAAGACCAGCCTTCACGGAGGAAAGAGGTGGGTAGTGAGATGCCAACTCACTGAATATATGAGCTTCAAGCAGGAAAATACTTGAATTAGTGCCCTCAGGAAAGCAAGGAGTGAAAGGTGAAAGAAAGGATGCTACACAGCAGCAGGATCACATTTTAGTTGATCCTATTTGAGAAGAATTCATCAAAGAAAACAGCGAGAGCAGAGCTGCAGTCTTTCTACTATTGGCAGAAGAAATCATCACTGGGTTTGAACCATAACCTCAGATCTCAGCTCTGATACAAGGACCCCGGTTCTCTGTTTCTCTAACAGATGTAACTAGAAAGAAATGGAAACACTGATGCACCCCCAGGTGCCTGGATCATGAACTCTTCACCTGGGGCTAGGATTCCAGGTTGGGAGGCAGTTGTGCTCAGAACAAGAGCTAATTCTGGGTTTTGACCAAGGCTTTGCATGAGAAGAAGTTCACTTCCAGACACCAAGGCAGTGTCAGCTTGTTCCACTCATGCAGCGGTTGACTTCTTCACCTGCTTAGGAGGGTCGCAAAGGAAACAGCTAACTCATCACTTTTTGTTGTCAGTTACAACTACAAAGAGACCCTGAAAGGTTTTATCCGCTCTTGCCAAACTTCAGTTGGGAGCAGCAGATAGAAGCTGCAGTTCGTTTTCTCTATTCACCACGGGGGTGCTATAAATAGAAGCCTGTGTGTGGCTTCTGGCTCTCTGAATACATGCTTCACACCTTCTCCATTTTCTTTTTAACACCCACATAAACATTTGCATGTCACCAGACCCACAGAGACACACATTTTCCACAACATGCCTATCAAGAAGAAAAAGAGAAGAAAAAAGAGTTCCTTTCACATGTGAGCCTGCATGAAGGGGTGTCTGCACACGTGTGTTTGCATGCAGCAAGGTTTCTGCTTATGTAAATGGAGCTTCAAGCAGCCCCTATAATTTGACCTTTGGGATGCTTAAAAACCCACTTTTCTGCCCTGAGTTTCACATCTCACCTCATATGTGTGCCATGTGAGTTGGCATCATTAATGTCTGCCCAGTATTATATAGGAATTCATACTGCCGTGCATGGCGGAAAGGCTCCTGTGCTTGTTCTGTTGTGCAAGTTAAGCCCCCAAAGTGTATTAGGAGGGATACTGTCCTAATGCTGAGCTAGGAATTCACCTTTGGACATGGGGGAGGATTGGCAGAAGCTGTGACTGTCTCCTCTGAGCCAGCACTGGGGAAGCTGAGAGAGGAAAAGCAGGATCTGCAGAGGCTGCAGCAGAATGGACCCTCTGTAAGTTGGGCACCGGAGAAGCTGTGGGTGCCTCTTGCAAAGTGCTGAGTGCTGAGAACACTGAGAGCCTTCCAGCGTTTGAAGGACTGGTTCCCTGCCCCACGTCAGGGCTGCTTCCTGTTAGAAGTTTCAAAGAGGTAAAACACAGCGCAGCTGCTCTGCTTTCCGCTTACTGTACCAAGAGCTCTGATTGCTCTGCTCTACATCAGCCTGCAGAACGTGCCCTCCTTGGCATGACTTCAGGCTTCAAATAATTTTTTTTCCCCTTTTTCTTTATTTTTTTTCCCTTCTTGTTAGTTTTTCATTTCTCCTTTTGATTTTCATATAGCCAGTGCATCACAGAGCCCTGGCACAGGGCAAAATCAGTCATTGAGACACCTTTTAAGTCACCCTGGAATTTAGTTTTTGTGCCAAAATGTGCGTTTTCCTTAAGCTGTCTGCCCAGCTGGACGATGTGAAAACCTTTATGACGCTCAAGCTGCCTGAAGCCCTGGGTGCAGATACCAACAGTTGCATAAAAACAGGAGAGAAAAGAACTGTGAGGTTTTTCTCACCCCCTCCCTCCCTTTCCTATCTCTGCACAGGTGTGCAAATTGCAAAGATCCACACAAACCTTCAACTCCCCTTTGCAAATGTGAGGTTATAAAAGTCAGGGGGGAGGATTCTATTGGTTTCTTTTACTGAAAATTGAAAACCCAGTGACATCCTGAAGCTCAAGTACATACGCAGCCCATTTAGACTTGGTTTGCAACTTTCCTCACTGATCCAATGATATGTACCAGTGTTATACAGCAGTTCAAGTTTTCAGATGGCAGCATCTTGTCGTGCAGATCTGTTGCCATAGCCTGTTTCTAACAAACAGTATCAATGCATATAAACTTACAAGAATTGCTTCCTCTATTGACTCATGCCCATGCCCTGTGGTTTAGGTATATATCAGCTTGAAAGAAACGTGTACACTCATGAACAAGACTACATCACTGAAAAGCTTACAAAATGACCTGGGTAACCATGTTAACTTCCTTTAAAAGTGAGTTAGGTGTCTTTAAAAGAATAAAGAAGTGCTTGGCTCAGCTGGGTTATTGAAAAGCCATTGTATGACATGATAAGTGTTATATATTTGAAGCATTATACATTATAAGAGTTATATATATTACAGTATTATAAGTGTTCCAATTACCTTTTTAGTGTAAAAAGATTATTAACCCCGTCTGCATGACAGTCAAGAGGCCTGCAAACTGAAGACTGGGCTGAGCCTTGCTTAGTGGAAACCTTTTCATGGTACATGACTAATAAAGTTAGTTAGCCAAAGTGTGTCTCAGTCATAGCAAGATCAGTAGCAGGGCACCCAAAGGCACAATGGCAAAGGACTGTGGGAGCTGGACATTCTGCAAGCAACGGGATGACGTTAGCAGCAGCAGTGGTAAAAGCCTTGAGAGAAACTACATGAAAAGTTCCTGTGTTCACTATGAAAAATGGGTTTTGGAAGTGAATTTCCCATGGTACTAAATTGATTGCAAGGGAAGGATACAGAATCACACCAACCGAGGCTCTGGTCTATCATTCAATTAAGGAACTGAATGTATGAAATGTCTTGCTTTGTTGTTTTAACTAGACTGCAAATGTGTTTACAAGATAAAATAAAAGGAAACTCTTGTCTGGTTCCTTTAAAATGTCCATCTTTTTGACCTTCCCAGGTGCCTTGTGGGCTCTCAGTAGCAGTTGCTGCTATGTGAAGAAATAGCTCTGGAATGAAAAATTAACTTAAATACAGAAATAGAAATAAATCCAAGGGAGTTCTCCCAGTTTCATGCAAACAGTACTGAGTCTTTTCTAATATGACCAACTCTGAACTGCTGCCAGATGTCTGGATTGAAGATCTAGGAAGGGTGATATCTCCAACATCTTCATATAACCTCTTTCCTCCCTCTCCTCACAGAGAAGGCCCAACAACACAGTGTGAAAATTTGTTTATCTGGGCCTTTACAACATTATTCTGAAGGGTTTGTTTTAAATTCAGTTTCCTTATCATCCTCCTGAAGACACTGAGGTCTTCATGGTGAGGGGAGGAGAGGAGGCTGCTAGGACTACAAAGCCACTGCCTTGACCCTCAATCTTTGCTCTCAGTGTGAGCAGCACCAATGGTACTAAACAAAGGAGCCCATCTCCTTCAAATAGTAATATTTCTCAATTTGTAAGTAAAGGAATTAATAGAAGCAGCTAATAAAG